>CANXYC010397219.1:0-20000 GCA_948193065.1 Aleurites moluccanus
GCTTCCTACTCCCCTCTCCTTTCAGTCGAGCTTTTTCCTACCCTCTCGTTATCACTCGAGCTCATTTCAACCCTCTCCCTATGGTCGAGCATATTCTTTCCTCCACTTATCAGTAGAGTACTTCGTTCCTTTCAGTCGAGCGTCTTCAAACCTCTACGGAAGAGGTGTACTTTGTACTGCCCGGAGGTCATATAGATCGAAACCCGGAGCGATAAGAACGAAAGCCCTACCCACAGCTACAACTACTGGCGCTTCAAAAGGCTTAGATTCTAAGGGCGCTACTGAAAGCCTTTTTTAGGTCGTGTAATAGGGAGGTGTAAACCTCGAAAGCCTTTGGTACTTCGGTAGGGCGAGTAGCCCTTAAACCAAAAAAAAGGTTTGGAACCCTTCCCCTATTTCTGCATTTCATTCTCTATTCAGCCCGCCTCAAACAAAATGAGAAAAAAGGAGAGGCCTATTGATTCGAAGTCACTACGAAAGGGTCGGTCAATAGCATAGCTCTTTCTTTGCCTACACTCCTCTCGTTATCACTCGAGTTCATTCTTAAACCTTTCGAAGGCCTTTCTTCGAAAGCCTAATCCGGTAGGGCCGGACGGCTTTGTTTGCCCCAGCTTGGCGAATCGCATCCCCGCGCAACGACATTCTTTGTGCGCCCCTTACCGTTCTCGCTCAGTGTTTGCAACGGCTGGTCGTAGAAGCGAAGTCTATCGCCGCGCCGACCATCAAATACGAGATTGGGCCCCTTCTCAAAGATTTGATGGAATGGTCCAGCCCACTCAAGAGCGCTTATGTCATCTGGGAACTCATGGCTGGAAACAATCCTTATGGTTTTTGATATCCGGTAGGAATAATAAGAATCAAAGTCCAGGTTGGTTGGTGAGCCTAGTGATAGGAGACTATCTAGCTTGGTTCGGAGAGCACTTGTTGGGTTAAAGATTTTTTTGTTGCTAAATGTTACGGCCTAAATGCTGAACTATTGACCCTACTTGTTTGGATGGGTGTTCACCCCAAAGTGTTCCCGGACTGCATGCATACATCCGTAAGTAACTTAGTGCAACATGGCAAATTTCATTGAGAGGAATCAGCAAAGAAAAGAAAAACGGATCAACATCTTAATGTGTATTTGAGAGATCGTCCTCGGGCTTAGGAGTGTCCACATGAGTTCGTTGAGGCAAGTTCATGCTTGGAATAAAAACCTCTTTTATATTCTGTCGAGAGTTCGGATTGCTCTACCTAAGTAGAACGAAAAGGAGGAATTGGAAATTCAAAGGGGGAGCCAGAAGCTTCGCTTCCGGTAGCTTGCTGACTCTCCTAGTTAGAAGAAGGCTCTTTGTCGAATTTTTTAGATCTGGATAGAGTCTCGCTCGGTTCAGTAAAGAGAGTTGTAGATTCGTAAGATTATGATAGAGTCCCCTTGACTTTTTATTATATTAGTAAAGCGCTACAACTAGCATAGCAGCCTGCGGAAAAAGCTCTAGAGCCCCTACTCCTAAGTTGGAGAAGGGATTGAGCGCATCTTTCCCCTTTCTATTAGTAAGGTTGTCAATTTCATTGCCTTGAGTTTGATTTCAGGGGCGCTAACGCGACCTTCCTTTAGCTGGCTGAAACGCGCTTCACCTTAAGAGAGAGACTTTCTCTTGGTGATCGGCTCATTGGCAACGACAGATAGGCGCGATCAAAACATTGCTAATATGAGACCATCCTCTGCCGGAAGGATCAGTTTGACCAGGGCTCAAATCAGACTTCACCGAGCAATGATAAACTTAGGACCTCCGTACGTAAACTTGCTAGTCGAAAAAAAAGCTTCGCCTTTAGATATTCTTAAGGTAAAGCGCCGCGGTTCTCTCCATCCGATCGATAGTAAAAGCCAATACCTTCATGTGCCTTTACTGTTCGTCCTGGAGCAGCACCGAAGAACTGTCTTTCATCCCAGCGCATCAACTGATCCTTAAATGACTAATCCTTGGCTATGGAAGACGGGGGATGGCCGCTTGGCCAACTAGAAAAAAGACACCATCCCTGCTCATCAACTTCACGCCGCCGGGCGCTTTTCGACCCTGAGAGAGGAGAATGATGGCACTTCCTCACATCAAGTTGTTATTACGGAAATGAATGATAGGAGTTAGCTGTTCGTTTTCTACCGAGGTCGGAGTTTTAAGACAAATCCATCATTGAAGGGCTAGAGGCCGGATCGCTCACTCATCAATTTCTGCTTTCTCCCAATGGGAGCCTTTACTAGTAAGGGCGCGTGGAGCCGGGGAGGCGGATGGGACTCTATTTCAAGGCTTCAGGTCGAGCCCCCTCCCTTCAATAATGTCGAAGGATCACAAGAGTCGCCTTTCTTTCTCCCAACATCATTCTCAAACAAAGAAAGTATGGATTGAGTGGGTCCTTTCTATCTCCCGGAGGGAGGGGATAGTCAGTGTTTGGTTTTGGAATCAAAAGATGGTTGCTGAAACAGCTAACAGGGAATGGCCAGCCGCAGCAATGGAAGGTTGCCCAACCGCGTATATGTTGGAAGAAAGTCATCTGTATCGTTCCATTACCCATTCCTTAGTCAAGTCACGAAAATCGAAAATGAAGATTGCCTCACAAAAGTATCCCTCTTCGATTCTAGAATGATCCACGTACACTGCTCTCTTCTCCCTCATCCATGTTCTAAAGTATCGATTCGGGGATAGACCTTAGGGCTTTCCTGATAGCGTATGCTTAACTCCGACCTTCTCATTCCCGTCTGGGTATGAAACCTCCAAGTATGGTTACGCTCCGAGCAGACCAGCAGATATAATGGATGGACCTCCTCGTCGCCCGAAGAAGCGGTCGACCAGTAGCGAAGGATCCCACCCGAAAGGGGACAAGGGCAGAAGCTTGCTCTACTACTGCTGGCCAAGATCTTCTTTCCTGAACTAATAGCTCTACGTCTCGAGGTAGAAATCCTATCGAATGCTACTACTTTAAGAAGCCAATCTAGTTTCTATTTATAAGCAGGGATAGAAGCCAACTCCACCTAAAGGTATGATACTTATCTTATTACTGGAAGTCTTATTACATGGATAGGCCCGTTGAACCTGCTATCCTGCCGCAATGTGCTAACGCATTAAAATCAAAACCTGCCGCTGGCTCACTTATCTATACTACACCTACCGAAGATGTTCGGAAAACAGCTTCTTGAACAACCGATTCTGTAACAACCTCAAAAGGTTTTAATTTACCCGTAGATATATACAATTGGGGCTTTTAGCACCCTGCTCCTTCCGTTCCGTTCGGTGGAATCACCTTGGCATTACCTAAATTCAATATCCAATTCATAGAGAAACTCCGCGGGCTCTCTTTCCTAACCTAAATAAAGGAGACGTTTGCTTGCTTCACCGCCAACAAACAGGCCCACTAGGATGCTCTCTTGGATTGGGTATGGGATAGGAGGCCTATACATCACTTCTACCACTTGCATAGCATATCGGTAGTAGCTACAAGACAAAAAACTACCTCAAGAACGCAAGAGAAGTGCTTTTCAAATGGTAGAGCTACCAAAAAGCATCTAATAAGCTAACCATCTAATCTAAGCAGTAGTATCTCAACTCAAGGTCTATCGAGCCTGCAAGAGTAAAGAGCATCTATCTACACAGTTAGCTGCCCCTACTTTGGGATATTGCCTTAGCTAGGTTGGCTCCTATAGGCTAAAGGCAAAGATCACAGCAGTGCTTGTAAAGGTTTTCTCCCTCTCTCCTGAACGTGTGCTATGTAGAAAGTAGTCTAGTCTTTAGCTGCTCCTCCTCGCCTAGGCGGGCCGATTGATTGACCGAGATGGGAATCAATGCCTAGTAAAAGTAAAGTAGAGTAGGACAAGACGAAACTCCGATTCGTCGTAACGTCTTCGTCTTGACTATGTGATTGAAACCAACATGGCTAGCTCCAACGAGCACAAGGAATGGAGCCCGGAATGGAGCAAATCTCTAAGCATTCTCCCAAGTCTTCGCAAGGCAGGAATCCTCATCAACCTTCATGAGAACTACGATCTCAGACTTCGGGGAAGGGGACGTAGGTAATAGGGCAGGTTCTTCTCCTAAAGGTCAAAAATCGATACCGTCCAATCATTGATTCGATACGTCAAGCACTAGTACAATTGAGACCTTTGGTTTGGTTACAGGCATTCGTCAAAGGCAGCCTTCATTCAAGCGATACCAGACCAAGGAGAACTAACCAATATCAATCTTCATGTACCGACGGGTGCTGTCAGTCTAGCTCAACCAGGCGTATGATTCATCCTAGTTCAAGCTGTCTTATTCACACTGGTGCGTTCACTCTCCTCTCTTTCAAACACACCTTGCCTGCTGTCAGTCGTATGTCAGCCTTTCAACAATCAAATGTCAAATGCGTCACACATACCACTCGAACCTCGATCGAAGGCATACCGAGCATAGGCAGAGATAAAGCAAAAAGAACGAAACCGAGCCTCGCAGCCCTCTTGATGCGATGAGCAAATGGCTAGTATTCAAGGCTAGTCCCAAGAAACCAAGCAAAACGGCTATCCCGATAAGAAGAAGAAAGGGCTAGTCTGAAAGGAAAGGCTAGTCCCAAGATTCACAATAAATAAAAGCGACAAGAACTCAAAAAGGTGATTCCGAATAGTCCTCATAAAAGAAGGGAGGTCCATTCCTACTGCTAGTCTAAGCATTTGTACAAACCCTATAGTCTAATACCAAGCAGTGGTCCAATCACAAAGCATTCTCAAAGCATTAGGTCTCCCATTCTTTTTGGGAAGCATCGATAGCAGCTCGACCTTATTAAGAAGAAGAAGCCTGATCGGGCCAAAAGGCCGGTACATGAGAAGCACCTTACAAACTGTCATCGCACTGTCCACAAGAAGAAAAGAAGATCAGCAGGGTCAAAGTGAATTTCGTTACTTTGCTTCTCTTGTTTTGAATGGAAAAAGGAGAAGTGACCAATAGGCAGCATAGCCATAGCTTGATTCACATTTTTATTTATTTTATTATAGAGGCGTCTCGGCATTGGAAGAGAAGGCTCCAGGCCAAAAATGAAAGCAATCGAAGGAACGGGTAGAACATGTTCTATTTTCCGATCTTTCAAGATGAAAATAGAGGGATTGGCTTAACTTCCTCTATGCGGTTGCATACTGCTTTGCTTGAGTAACGAGTAGGCCATTACAGATAGGCTGCTTTTGCTATTACTGAAGCTTTTAAGAAAAAAGACCATTCCTCCACTTATTAGTAGAGCTCATTCCAAAACCTCTCGTTATCACTCGAGCTCATTCCTTTCCTTAGCAGCAGGGTAAACTCGGTTAGCTTACACTGGATCTCTATCCCGATCTTTAGCTACCATCCCTGACGTTGGTTGATTTGCCGCATCTAGTAGGGTTTTGGTCTGAAAAATATGCTGCTGGCTTGGTGGATATCGCCCTATCTAGTAAGGGGCTTGAAACTTATGAATCGACTGGATCAGCTGGAACTACACAAGGCTATGGCTATGGAACTGAAATGGATGCTTAGCAAGGTGCTGGATCAACCGGCGATACTTCCTATGCCGAGAGCACCAATAGATAGCTATGAGAACAGGTCTAGTTAATGCCCACCGGCGGTAAGCCAGGAGGAGGAATAGACAATAGGGAGGGGGGGTTCATTTGCTCTTATCCTGTCCAGATAAGAGATTTGAAGGTCGATAAGGAGTTGGTAAGCGCATTGACTTGAGTTCTCCTCCACCGGTCTTGATGTTGGAACTAATCCACGGAATGGGGGAATAAGAAGATAAGGAAGCAGGTCCTGTCTTTCCCTTGGATCCACTCGAAGGCGGAATGCCCTAAGGTAGTAACCAACGGAAGAGTTATCCTTTCTCTTTACTACGCACGAAGCGGAATAGCTACCCTATTTGCTACGCCCTTTGATTTCATTATGAGCAATAGATCAGGTGGGGATTAATTCGTACGGCAAGTAACACACCTATAGTAGCGGACCAGTATTATCTCGCATTGGACATGTTGAGTTGGACGCTTTCCCAGTAGATGCACCCCACTTAATAGATAAGGTGCTTATCGGTCGCTACCACACAGGCAGTCATCTCACTTGTGCGAGCAAGGTTCAAAACACTATTTATAATCCGTCCTTCTATCAATCGAGAAAAGAACCAAGCTAAAGCTTGCCTACATCCCTCAATCATTCTATTCCGGCTATTCCTTTCCGGCGGGTGATTTATTCATGAGCTAGAGAGATAAGAGCTTCGATTCGCAGGCAGGATATAGAAATCGGACACTATCTATATATAGTAGCTTATAACTCCGCAACTAAGGGCTCTGGAACATAGTATACGCCTAGAACTGGTGATGCAGATAATGCGTGTTGGAATTTGAGCGAATCCAGATGCACAAGTCAAAGCAACGGGTTGAAAAAGCACCACAAGGGACGGACGTCCTGACTAAACAAAAGTTTCTTCAATAATGTAATGGCTGGGTCGAAAAAAGGGTACCCTTTTTTTTCGATGTGAAGCTTTCACAACTCGTATTGAGAAAGAGGATCCAGAGACGGCAACTATTTAGGACGTTAATTCATGTATAGATAGTCAAACAACTACTACAGGAGCGTAAGCCACTTGCCCGATGAGGTGAAGGAGTGAGGACTCTGACTATAACAGATACACGAGCCCATCTATTAGAAACGCTATTTCTTGAGTAGCCAGAATAGTCTGTAGCGAGAAGCGTTCCTCATAGGCCAGCCAGGAGCTACAAGCAACTAGAGCGCAGCGATAAGAGCGGGAACACTCATTAGATTAGTGCTCCCCTTCGATCTATCATGGATTAGGGGGGGACTCTATTCCTACTAGCTTGAGCTCTAACCTTCCTTACTTCTATCTTATTGGAAGAGAGAGATTGTGACCAGCTATCTACGCTATTTGAAGATCTTTCTTTGTCATAGACAGATTCTTGACCTAAATCAGTGACTAGTACCTTTCCTTTCCCGGGAAATCCCTCCTCTGAGATTGGACGGCGATAGGGATTGAGCTGTCTTTAAGAAAACAAAAACCAAGCAAGCAGAAAGCATAAGCCTAAGGAAGAGCTTTGACTATTCCTACTAGGAGTTCCCACTTTGACTGGGTAGCCCTTCTATTTATCGATTCATAGGACCGCCAAAGGGAGGGCAGCCACAGTAGCACTAGTCGGAACGAACAGTCTATTCTTTCTTCTTTCTAACATTCATTCTATCATCGGCCTCAGAAGCCAAGAGTTGAAAACTATCGAATCAAAGATCCACGAGCCCATCTATTAGAGCTGAGGCGAAGGGAAAAAGCAAGACAAAAGAGACAAAGATCAGAAATGGTCTTGTACTAGCTCCATAGCTTCCTCCCTGAAGTGAAGCTTGACATACAGCTAGAAGAACGAAAGGAAATATGCGCATTGACATTCCATTACATAAGGAATTTACATCACATACGCAAAAAGATTCCAACCTTGGAAGATCTGTCTTTTTCCCAGACTTGATTGTGTTCAAGCAGCTCCATGCCACTCAACCATAGTTCTAGTAGTGAGGCCGCTCGAACGAACAGAGGGGAAGTCCTCTTACAGCGCTCGTTCCGGCATTGATGAACCTATCTGAAGGAAAGACAGCTGCTAAGCCATCCAGCAAGAAAGCAAGCTTAGTTCTCCACCTGAGATTCTATCTCCCCTCGGAAAATCCCTCTGACAGCCCTTTCGAACAGCACTTCAACTTAAGCAATTTCTTTAGTAGCGAGTAGCGATCAGAGGTCCTAAGAGGATGCAGTCAGCCATGCCGCCCTTCCTTAACCTTCAGGGTCAGGAAGAGAGAACCCAGGGAAAGGGCATTTGAGGGGGAGCCCAAGGGAAGGGGCAAAGAAAGGACCTGAGCACATTGACATCGAAGAAAAGGCCAATGAACATCGGTCAAGTCCTATTCAAGCCGCTTTACCGACGAGTATAAATACCCTCTACTTCCAGCTTCGAGCAAGCAAGCGGCACTAAAAGCGGGGGTCTAACCCTCTCTTCTATCTAGACTGTATGAAAGTAAGCAAGGAGCGTAAGCCACTTGCCCGATAGGGTAAGGAGCGGAGACCCGCCCTTCATTCATTAAGTTTAGGGATTTGAGCCAGGGACTAAGATGACTGGACAGGAGCGATAAGCAGCTATCAGCCACTCGAACCAAGTTAGAGGAGCGCTCATGAGAGTCTTTCTAACATTCTTCACCTGAACCCGGGAACAGCCTTGACTTAGATACTCTATTGTCAGATAGTTGAATGGCACCGGGAATGGATTAGGGAGCAAAGGAGATTAGGGAAAGTCCTCTGAAAGCCCTTTTTCCAACTGAGAGGGGCAGGAGAAGGAAAGGGGAAAGGAATAGAGAAAGGAAGGACACAGTAAGTCTTGAATGGAATGTCAGTCTATCAGTTTCAGATAGATTCCTTATATTGGAAGAAAGGGAGAGTCCCAGCCTTTCTTGTTTTCAAGCAGTTCCCCGGATGTTGCTTTTCCTAGCCGCATTGATGATTGATCACCTTCGCTCATCGGGAAAGCTGGGAGCAAGCAAGACAGCAAGTGTAGTTCTGACCAACTCTTTATAGATTCATAGTCCCGAAGCCCCTACTCTTCCTAAGAGAAGCACAATCGAAAAGAAAGCACTTCACTATGATATTACCAGTTCTTCCTCCAACTGGGCATTCTCGAACAGCTTCTTCTGTGCCACGTATTCCCCCGGAAGGCAGAATGAAAAAGAAATACAGAAGAGCTGGTAGGACGGACTGGTAAGGGATGAAATTACTTATTACTTATGAGTGGAGGGCTTAGCTTTTTTCTATAACTGTCACTGCAACAGGATCAACTGAAAGAGGCACTATAGATGGATGGAAACTGCCATTCGCTGGAGGGGAATTCTCACTCGCAGGAAAGATCTTCACTGGAGATATGGCGGAAGGAATCCAACTCCTACTGAATGGCTGAGAACTTAAATAGAACTAGATAGGCTTTCAACAGGAGGAACTTACCCTAACACTCCAAATGGGCAAACCCCAAGGATGGCAGAAACCATATTTATTGGCTCGTATCCATATCCTCAAAACCTCCTAGACCTACTATCCAACCACATACATAAAGACTTAGCGCTTCTTTAAAAAGAATTACAACCTTAGCACCACTCCCTGTAACGAACTCCTACCTCCCTTAAAAATCCACTCCGGCTTACACAGACTCAAAGGACAGATATGGGGCACTCTTCCTTAACAACACTATTACTAGTCAGTCTATTAGACTATTCCTATTTACAGACTGGAAGAAAGACTCAAAAAATGGGACTCTGGGGAATGAGACTAGGAAAGAGCACTATAACTATAAGTATTAACCACTGCTACAGGAAGGCAACTAGCACTGGTTGGAGGCAACTCCCCAGAGAACTCACTAGAGAATTCCCAATGGCTTGCTTGAGAGAACTATTCACTACACCAGCGGGAAAGGCTGACTTTATACTCCCTAAATAAATGGCTTACACAATGGCTTACCTTCAAACAAAACTGAAAATGGAACAGGGATACAAAGGTAAATAATTCTTCCGGAGAAGCCTTTTTTTCTTGGTTTGATCTCCTCTTCAGCTTCTCCCTTTCTGGATCTAGGTAGAAAACGGGCTTCTTCTTTTAAATTTTAAACGACGACGACCAAGTCTTTGAATGAGCTTCATTTTGAAAACGCCCTTCTCTTAGATCAACACTTTCCGCTGAGATATCAACCGAGAATTCTTCCTTCTGTGCTTGAAAAAAGATTTTCCGAAGTCTGGCTTGAATTTTTTAATATGACGTAGGTTAAGGCCTACAATGATCACCCCGGTGGAGAGCAGGCTTCTCCTCCAATGATGACGAACTTAATTCTTAGAGCAAAAAAATTTCAGCATTCAGCAAGGAATATGACTTTGAGTCTCTTCTCCTTGCTTGGGAGTTGTCAAGAAATGATTTGGACCGAGGCCTAGGTGCATGATGAACTGAACCTTCAAGTGAGCTGAATTTTCTCGATGTCTTAACCTACATAAATGCTTTCATCCATGATGTATGTTGGTCGAGAACTACTCCTGAGACCCGTGCTTTGCTGAAATTTTTGTCAAGGCCTAGGTGTAGGATGGACACCTGGGTGGAGATCGGGACTTCTCTTCAAAAATGATGATCAGATGCTCGAGCGTGAGGCTCTACCGCATTCCGGCCCCGGGGCCTTCAATTGGTCCTTTCGAATACTCTGAGATGTGCTAACAGAGGATTATCAGTCCAGCTTCTTTAATGCTTGCTGAAATGTCTTCCAGAGATCTAAATCCTACTTTCCTCTTCTAGTCTAGGTTTCGTTCCCCAAACGGCATTCGAACCAACCTTGGGAAATGTCAAGCCTCTTTACCGATTTTCAATCAAGGACCTCTTCTCCTTTCCTTCTTGCTGCAATCTTCTTTGGTGCTGGCGGAAGAAGTAAGGAAGCTCTAGGGGCCTTAATGAGGATTTATATGTATTATCCTACGTGAAACTCTCTCTTCCAGGATGACTGAATTTGTCAGTGTACTCCTTGAGGACTCTGTGTGCCCCCCAGGGTCAGTCTGCTGTCCCAGTTGGCCCCGACTGCGATCATCTTCGACGCCTCCTCCGTGCCGAGGTTCAGTCGCACCATCTCCGGTTCTTGGTAATGCCATCTGTCCTTTTGCGCCTCATACGCCGGCTCCAATAATTGCTTGTCTAAAGACTAGATGCTGGTAATGCTGGGGCACGCCTTAAAGTAAAGTGCTCCTCCCCAGGTCCACCGTCGTCAACTATCGATGACCTGCCTTCAGTGTTCTTCCAGCGCTTCATAGTCTTTATCGTACACCTGTAGAGCTGCTCATCAAGAAAGGTCTCCCAAGTCGTGTTCCAACCAGATGACTCCATCTCTCTCTTGGACTGTGTCCCGAATCCTCAGAATCGGTGTCTGATGGTCTTCATCTCCGCTGGAATCTTAACTTGACGTCTCGGCTTCCTCCTTCGATCCTCAACTCGCCTTTCTCTTTACATACATTCACTTCATCCTATAGACGCAGGTTTGGAACCCTGGTGTGGTAGTTCGATGAGCTTGAACCATTCCGTCTCATATGCTGTCTACTCTTAGTGTGCTAAGCTTTTTCTCACAGCGCAACAAAGCATTATTGAATGAAGACAACAATCGTCAGGTAGAGTAGCCCTATAGTTAGTAGACTTATCCTCAGCCTCTCAACTCATACAGAGGGAAGGGAAAGAGACTGATGCTACTACCAATACCACGGGTGAATCATATCGAGCAAAGAACCCTTACCTTGCTGTCGTATCGAAGCGATCGGGGAAAGGGGCTTACCCGGACCGAGCAAGTGCTTTCACGGTCTTCTATTTCTGCTGAAAAGCATTTGCGCACCTTTCCTTTACTACGATGGATGACCCACTACTGGAACTATGCTATTACTGGGTGGGACTACTCCACTACTGGGACTGACTTACTGATCCAGAGAGAGCAAAGACTGACGGTGAGGCTTCTTTCATAAGGTGGGCAGGGCTATTCTTTTCTATTCCTGCTTCAGTAAATGACAAAGGGAGAGGGTTGGTATTCTCATCAAGGTTTATCCGGTCGCTGAGCCTAGTTAATTGAGTGAGGACCTTCTTCCTGAGAGCAGGTAGGCCAGTGACCCTGCCAGAGAGAGGGCGTGTCCGTCTTAGTGGCTTAGGAAGCAGGTACTAAACTCCCCTGTAAATAGGGGGTTGGAGGTGAGATTGCTTACTCAGCTATCAGGGAATCCAGAGGTATGGGTTTTTTGTTATTGGAATGGGCCCTACAATGCCTTTTCTCGAGGGAAAGGGGTGCTCTTGGGGTCCCGGGTGAGAAAGCTGCTTAGAGAGAGAAAAATTCCTATATAAGAGATGAGATAGATTTCCACTTAATTGACTAGGAAAGCTACCAGAGACCCTCCTTCATGCATTAGGGATTGGCTGGGCACATGAACATCATAGTTCGTATTCATAAGCGAGTGAATCAATAGCTCTAGCCTTACTTAGAGTCCTGTGGTCTCACTAAACACATAGAGGACGGGGGCAGCCCTATCTTGGGCGGAACATCCTACTCGTCCTCGTCTACCAAGCCCAAGCAGAGCGGTAGCGGGGGAAAGGGCACCACATTCAAGACTTCCAACAGAAAGGCCCCTCGGAAGGTCATTGGAGAGATGATAGAATCAGTCCTCAATGGCATACTATCCCACCCTGCTCTCCTCGGTGTGAGGAGGAAGATAGGTCTTGTTACTAGCGGAGAGGTCACCTACCATATAGGTCTGGATTGGCTAGGGATCGAGTTCGTCTCATTAATAAGGGTTCCTCGTGAGAACTTCGAACCAAGAATTCTGCTGACTATTCGTAAGTATAGATTTATTTACCACTAGTCCCACTATTGCTGCTTTTAGGCACAATTTCCTGTTGCACTGCAGGAGATATCGGGGATTTTTTACGAATTCCAGGGTCCAAACGTGATTTCTCTTGGCCCTGGTTTAGCTTTCTGTGATTATCCACAACGAATCCCCAAAATTTGATAAAGCTTTCATTTCTTTTTATTAAATAATACTAGGAAAAGCCAGTGCTCTCGTTCGCTCGGATAAAGTCTCTCGTTCTACAACTCAGAGATAAAGGCACCGGTTACCTTTGTGAGAAGTGGAAGTGGCAATCATAAGTAGCGGTAAAAGTAGTCGTGTTGTTAGTAGCGGCAGCTCAAGGTAGCAAAAGAAAGCTCCTCATCTTGGTGGATTAGTTGACTCAGACCTCTTTGGCTAGTCGAAAGACAGTTCAGGAACTACATGGTTGATTGACTCGTCCCACGAGGAAGCGGTTAGGCAAATGTGGTGGACCGACGTGCGAGAGAGCTGCAGTGGAATATCATAGATAGTAGCGATTCAGATAGCTAGTTACCTTTGGTAACGTTGAGAAGGAGTCCAATCCTTCGACTTGCTATTTCCACTTCTTATCTTTTTCTTTTGAGGGAGATTCGTTCGTGTTCTTTGTACCAATGATGAGCTGGCAGGGCAAATGACTAGCCATTTGCCTGGTCAAGTGATTGGACTGGGGCTGAAACAGAATCGGCTCGATAAGCCCGGCAAAGACTTCGCCATAAGCGAGGTAATATACAACATGAGACCTTTTCTTTTGATCTGAGTACTCTTGTTTGTGAATATGGTATAAAGAAAGGTGCCCTTGTTATTGGCGTATAGGAAAAGAAGAGTGACACAAGGTCTTGCAGAGCCATATTGATTCTTATATCTATTGAAACTCCGGAGAACCTAGGCTAAGCCCACAGCCGCTGCGAAAGGCTCGCGAGGAGAATCTCAGTAAAGTACCTAGAGATCCGCGGTTGGTAACTGAGCAACCCCATTATTAACAAGATCAGAGAAATGATAGGGTTTGGTCACAGTACCAGACGTGGTTCCTACTCAAGCAGAGAGGTACTCAGTTGCCCTAGCTACAAGACAAGCTAGGAAACAAAGAAAAGAGCACGAAGACATAGTCGCAAGCGAAGCGAGACGAGATTCGCTACCGTCAGTCCGGAAGAAGAACGAAATAGAAAAGAGGCCAGATCTTCTGTCTCTTGATCGGGGTTACATGTTGGTTCATGTCCAACCACGCACTCGCCTTATTTACTGAACGAACTCTATCACACGGGTGACAATCCTTCAGTAACAGGGGGTGGTGACCTAGGATAGAAAGAAAGACCGGACCCTGCTCTTGTGGCTGACATCTCTGCTTCGGCTGGTTAGGCTCACTCGGCATCTTCAGCGAATGGCATCTCACCCACACCCGATTAAATAAAGTAGCTAATCTTGGACGAGTAAAGTGAGAGGAACGAACTGCATTGATAGTGCTAGAGTGCTAGCGAGAGTGCCTCGGATGGACAGAAAAGACATGACCCTGCTAGTCTGTTTTTTCCAGTCCGCTCTGATACAGGATGGGGATGGGACACAAACCAAACCTTGACGTCTTTACGATTAGCTAACTGAACTATTTCGATTTTATCTATACATACGCAATTCTGGAATTTGCTCTTTCCCCACCCGTGATCCCTTTTCTTTTTGTGTTGATTGAGTCTTCTATGCTTAAGACTCCGGTCTGAACCTCATTGATATTGATCAAGCCATTTCCGATGTTTAAATCCCAGGGTTGCTGGTCGGTCACAATCGAATAGCAGGAGGGACCGTAGTAGCGCATTATCCCGATGTTGCATATCTTTCCTGTATACTGTTTAGGTAATGGAATCGCTTTCGAGTCGAGTGGTTGGGAGTTGGCGGGTAGACTGATTGTTCCAATCAAGGGACAGGGGAAAAAGGATACCGATGCAGCTTTTAATGCTTTTGTTGTTTATCCGTAGTTCGGAAGGAAGACTCTCTAAAGTCAAGGCCTGGATCTGATCTGATCTGAAGGGCTTTATCTTCTCCTGCGCGTAAGACCTGTGATCTCGACCAGTACGAAATTATCCCAATGATAATTGAAAGTCTGAAGCTCGCCACCTACCCCAGTTGAAGAACCTTTTCTCTAGGCCTAGGTCAAATCGGCATATTTATAAGTAAGCAGCTGATCCTTTTCGAGATGCGTACTAAGCTAATACTTCCAGTCCAGTTGTCTGGTTAGCCAGCCAGTGGTACCTGTGGAGTAGTAAGAAAGCCGCAAGCCGGTCAGTCTATTTCGTGCCATCAGAATGAGAGGAAATTGCTTTTAGGTAATGGTTGAGAACACCGGTCTCAATGCGGCCATAGGAGAAAGCAAGCCTAGCCCGGGGTCAATAGAATAGCCAAAAAGCTCTTTCATCATGGACTAGATCCCATCAGGCAGCGATCTTCTTCCTGAGAATCTCACGAAGCACATGAGATGAGGATACGGAACACAAACCGAATCTATCCTGTGGACGGTCCCAAAAAGCTTCTTACACCCTTTGAACCGGATCCCTCGATTCATACAGAACCGCCCCCTTCTGGTCTTCGCTTGTTTACTTTCGTCCACCTTGCCAGTCCTCTTTTATTATGCAGTCCCCGGTCGGTGCCACAGGAAAAAAAGAGCCTAACACGCTCGAAGCGCAGTTTGATCTCCCAATCCTTGGAAGTTCTACTTAGACGGTTTCACGGGGGTACATCTTGACTCGTCTAGAGCGAATATGCCGCTGATGCATAAAGCAGTGTGGCACCTGCTGAATCATATAGAGTTTGTAGCTAGGCGTCACGCACACAAAGACCTGAACATTGCGTTAGCTCAAAGATGAGGTGGTCAAAATAGAAAAAAGACGAGCTGCTCGCCGCAGCAAGGGAAGAGAGGCGAGCAGAAAGAAGGGAGCCCTTGATTCTAGATAAGTAATTGGTTTGCTAGTCTTCCATCTATCGGGATATCTTCTTACCGAGGCAGATGCCTTTTTTAAACTTAATAAGACTTTTGAATCCAATCTGAATCAGTTTCGATTGAATAGCCTGTTTACGGTTAAAAATCTGAGGGTATCGGGGATCCGAAAGTCTTGTGTTACGGGCCGCGGAAATGCTCTTCTATATTATATACATATTACTTAGTTGTAGCTTACCGTTCGAACGTGACCTCTTTTTTGTGCTATTGCTCAGCTAGCTCTCACTATCGGTTTCGTACGTTATCCCCGCTCTACTGGTTGTTCGGCTAGTGTTAGTCTTCTCTATGCCGTCCTCCACCCTATAGTTCTTAGTATACGGTTAGGTAGGGAATATTCTTTCCTATCTTTTATATTCCACCCGCGTCACCCTCTATTCTATACTCTTAGATCAGTCGTCGCGGATGAAACCGTTACATATGCAATGCAATTCTTTGGTTGTCCGTACACGTGCAAGAGAAAGCTTTCCATCATCGGATTCTTTTCTCTTCCCAATCCCACAAACTACTAGGCAGGGGTAGCTTCTTCTTGTTTTTAAATGCTTATTCTTTCACTCTCCTTACCCCTACCACCTTCCTTTCTACTTTACTAAGCGCTTTAAGTGCAGTAAATCTGAATCTTCTCCGAAAAAGTCATAGCAGGAGGAGTTAAAGGAGGAACCCCTTGAGCGTAGGTAATTAAAGAAAGCCTTTTAGCATATTATAAGTCGAAGAGATCCGGTACTTTTCCTACTCCCTCTGGGAAGCAATCGGGAGTGAAACCTAAGGACTGGACTAAGCACTCTTTTAAGGTAAGAAGGGTGTTCAGTCTTCTTTCTGTAAGGAAAGCAAGTCTTTTCTTTGCCGCTTGAGTTCTTACATCTGATTCGGATGTGGAATTCGGAATATAAACCACTAATCAAAGGGAATTCTCCGGAAAACGAAGAACTGATTCTATTGAACCTTCTTCCACCTGCATTTACAAGAGATTCGGATTAGGATGCTAAGTTACCTGGTTCTATTTTCGAGAAAGGGAGGAAAGGAAGTTCATTATGAAAGTCGAGCGGCTTACAGCTCAAAGCGTAGAGGCAATTCCTGATCTTCTCTTTATAGAAATATCATAATCGAAGACAGATCGTAGCTACGAGAAGAGAAGAAAGGTATGCCGGTTTATGGATGTAGTTCCTTCTACTTTTTTTACCGAATTGAATTGTTGTTGACTTTCGGTCGTGGTACTTTGAGTTGGTCTTCTGTGTACCCAGAGAAAGGGGAAGATCTAATTAGCTCTTGTTCAAGGAGCCTAGCCTTCTTTCGTAGCCAAGGGATTCCACTCTCCTTCTGAGATGGAGAGAAAGGGCTGGCGAAAAAAAAGTCATATAAGAGCTGAATAAAGAGAAAGAAGTGGTTGCTTGTTTGTTGCCAAGAAGAGGACCTAAGCGCTAGCTCTATCCCGTCCCACTGGACTGCCCAGATATCAATGCTCTCTCGTCCCTTGTCCTAGAGCGCGCCTCATCAAGCCTAATTCTCACTAGGGGGAGCCTTCGCTCCGCCTTCGGAGACTGTTCCGTATGCTCTCCCTTCATCTGTGCCTTTGACTGAGCTGTATTCGACCTCTGTTTCCATCAACGATGTAACTAGATCCGGTCGAATATACCAACCTGCTCAGTTGAGAGGAGCTGCGCCAGCCATGCCAGAAGCGCATGCACCCGCGCCAAGCAAGAAGGGGAGATATCCAAGAAACCTATGATGTGGCCCAGCATTTGAAAAGGATCCCGGCCAAAATCTAGAATCTCTATTTTTGATCTGTCTTTTGCAGACCTCGAAATCTCATCGCGAAGCCTTCCTCCAGGTCTACAAAATGCTCATGTCTCGCAAGGCACACCCCTATTCTCCAAGAGATGATTGGCCAACTAGTGGCCCCACAGCCTAACATTTTCTTATTTAAAAGATTTAAAAGAAAGAGGTTTTATTTAAAACTACGGAATTTACCAAAAAAGAGTTCAGTTTCCGGAGCTCATCAATCACTAAACCAATAGAATCTGAGTATACCTTCCTTATACTAACTGGTATGTATGTGTACTGGGCAAGCCTTTCTTCTTGTTAGCACTTACTTATCCGTGCTACCCATCCATTCATTACCTTCTTCTTCTTGGTCGGGAAAGCCTGTAAACAGGAGTCAAGCTGGGTTAAGCGACTAATCTAGGGAGAGATGGAAGATAGGAAAATCTTGATCCGATTGCCCGATATGCCAGAAAAAGTCTGGCGAGTCGCTCCTTTCTTCGTGTGGGGAGTCTCAAAAAGACCCTTTACTCAGGATTTCTCTCAGTTGATTCGATGCGTCATAGATAGAATGGAGTGGACTATACGTCGACCCACGTTAAAAGCTTTCTTCTCTTAGGATTGATTTATCGAGTTACAGGGGCAGACCACCAGAGTGACTTTCTCCTGCGATTGGAGGAGGAGAGGCTGTTGGAATGGGTTCTTCAATTGAATCAGAAGTAGCTGTGAACGGACTAACTGCTGTTGAAGAAGAATGCTTGTATGCCGGCCAGTAAGAAAGTCAGTCTATTGGCCGTGAGCTCTTCTGTACAGAAATCTAACCTTACGGACATAGATAGCTTACCGTATAAAGAGCTCTTAAGGCATTTAGTCTTATACCGGGCTTATAGGCGTCTAAGGGATGTTGTCTGCTTTACGACATGAGACGACAGCCATAACTGAACCTCTTCTTACGGCAATCTTTAATCGAGACCGTAGGCAGTTGTACTAAGGCTATTATGCTAGTTAGACTCTTTGCCAGTTATATCTGCTGTACGGAAATCTATCTAGTGGGACATAGCTGTTCTAGCTGACCGAATATTAGCTCTTTTTCTATCTATACGTCCATAGCAAGTAGCTAGCTGTACGGAAAGAGCCTGACGCTCTTATGACAGTTAGCGGAAGAGACTCTTAATCGTTAGCGGATATTAGACTGTTAGTGAGTTGGCCTATTGACCGTAGAGCCAGTTAGGCAGTTAGACTCTCAGTTGACAGGAGCGAGTTGACCGTTAGCTCTTAAGACTGGAGAGAGTAAGACCAGAGGGAAAGTAAGACTGTAAGAGAGTTTGCCTTTATGTCTTCTTGCTCTTCTAGCGGCTTTTCTATCCTATGGCGGAGGAAGAACTGCTGGAAAGGTCAGATGGACGGAAGAAACAATTGGCCGTTAGCGAAGAGGACTGTTGGTCTTCTCTCTCTCTTAAGGCGGGAGGTTTAAACGTTGGCCGTAGTCTTCTATTCTGGCCAGTAAGCGAAGAAAAGGCTGTCTATTGGCCTAGCGGATAAAGGAGACCGTTAGTCTTGTCTTATGCCTGGATGAGGGGAACTGGCTTTTATGCTAGTTAGAGTGTTGGCCGTTAGCTCTTATTATGGCGGGAGAGCGGAAGAAAGACCTTTAGTCAATTGGGCTGTTAGCGAATCTCTTCCTCTGGCCGTAGTGCGTACATTGACCGTAGTTAATTGACCGTTAGCACAGATCTTAGTCAGATGATCGTGAGCGCAGATATGACAAGGCGGTTAAGACCGTAGAGCGAACATTAGACTATTGGCTGTTCATCCGCCTAAGAAAGAGATTTAAGCTATGAAATTACCGGAAGGCCATAACCTCAGGAAAGAATAGATTTATACCACGGGACCTGTAACCTAAACACAGAAATCTCTCCCGGAATACAACTCCTACGGGCAAGACTTCCACAGTTAGATTTCACCCTGCCCCGGATAAAGTGTGAGAGTTGAATATTGACCGAAAGCAATCCAATCGAACTCGAGGCGAAGACTAGCAAGTAGGCGGTTGATAAACTATATATAGCAAGTATAGCGTACATAGCCAGCTAGCAAGTGGATACTAAGAGGCTAGCCAGCATAATAGTATTAAGCGGCTACCATCATCTAAAAGTTAATATGCTCTGGCCAGATAAATGAGAGTCTATCTATTCCGTCTGTCTAGTCTATGTCTTCTCTTAGTTGAAGGCAGATAGCATCTAATCGGCTCTTATCTTATTCTATGTCATTTCCCTTTTCTTCCTACTACGAGTGGAGAACGTGCTGAGCAGGCCTATGCCACGCTTGACCGATCGACGGGGAGGGGAAGGCAGAAGAATAAGTGGGCTATCCGATTCAATCCAATCCGGCTTTCGTCTCAGGTAAGGGTAATCCTAAACGGGAAGTCCGGCTCTACTAGATAGTATAGTAGGCTTCTATCCGACAGTAGACGCCTGTGGTCTACACCTGCAACAATGAACCATATCGATCACTCTATTAGAACGGAGACGGCACTGAGGAACTCCACTGCGCAATCTAAGAACCTTGCTCCCTCTGCCTTCGGCTCTTCTTCATTGAAATCCGAGACAACCATCATCAATGGGGCTTCCTCCGTCGAAGGCTTTCCTTTCACATTTTATTTCCCGAGAGTACAATCTATCCTTTCTACCGCTTTCCTAAACTGAGCCCACTAATTACAGGTTCCCTCTTGACTGCCCTGGAAAAACAAAGCGCACCTTTCATTCACTACTTGAGCCCGTCTCCTTACTAGAAAGATTGCCCATTACCTTGACTTATTTGATTCGGGTGATGCCATAAACTAATCAATAGGA
>CANXYC010397219.1:25000-28057 GCA_948193065.1 Aleurites moluccanus
AGCCCTCCCTGCTTGCGCTAGTTAGTTACAGGGTCAGCCCCCCTAACTTTAGCTATGGAGTCTTGCTTGAGTGGGGTAAGTGAGATTGAAGATGGTTTGATTCGGAAAACACAAAGAAAGAAATGGGTCGAGGCATGGTTTTGTTACCCTACGAGGAAGTGATCCCCTTATATCTTAGGTCTAAGTCAGATGGATAGACGGATTACTTAACCATACTGATAGACCGAGTCAAACCTTTAGAAGTGCTAACTTCCGACTCCACACAATCAATGGAAGGCGTGCCCGCTTGTATTCTTTCTGCCCTACTCTAATGTCCTAAATAAGGATGAAAATTTCTTGAGGGTGACATCTGCTCTTTCTAAGAAGTGATCTCTTGAAGCACATATGGCTTCTTGGCCGGTTCCTATCCCACCCCATTCACTCTGGGTAAAATAAAATGGAACATCCCAATTCGAATCCCGGCTCTCCGGTACGAGAAGTCCGCTTGCAGGGGCGCTTCGACGGGCATGCTTTGTTCGCTTAGAGCCGTGTTCCTACGCTGCGGAAGGTTTGATTGGGCTGGCGACCTTTGCTCTAACCGCTCTAGTGTACGGCTAAGCTGTTCTGCCATACGTTGCCTTCTCCCTTGATCTTACTCGGCTCGCTAAGTATTGCCTAACCGTTGCCCCACCGGAGGAAGTTTTGACTCTTAGGTCTTGTTCGTTCGGCAGAGCGGGCTAGGTGCGCGTTCGAGGTGAAATTCCTTTCCTTGCGTGTGCTATGTGGGCTGGTGTAGCGTGAGCGGCTTAGCCTTTTATACTATGCTTTGAGCCGCTTCCAGTAATGGGAGGACTTGCCTTTGCCCTTAGACTCTATTAATAAGGAAATTCCCCGGTGTTCACTCAAGCTCCTAACTCATTTACGCTGTAGGCATAGAGCTATGGGAATGCTTTCATAGCTAGGGGGGATAACTATTAATTAAGTAACTAAGCCCCAAGGCTAGCGAAGGAAAAGGAAGTTACATTAGGGCAACAACTCCTGACTCGAGGGTGAGAATTGGAATCGAATAGATTGAATCAGAAATGAACTTAGAGAGAGGCAGAATAAGCGCTGTTGGTGCTTTAGTTGTAGTAAAAGCAGTAGGAATTGTTTAATCAAAAGACCTATTGTTTACGCTCTCCTGCAATTAAATCTGTTGTTGGAAGGGCTGTAGTAGTGGGAGTAGCAGCAGTAGTGCTAGGCTGACTTTCATGATTACCTTTTCTTTTTTCTTTCTTCTCGGCAAAAGCTCTTTCTCTTGCCGTTGTTGGTGGTTTAGTCAGTCCGTGGGAAGGCAGTGGTAAAGGCCTTTCTTCAATCTTTAGGCACATAGACCGGTCCCCCTGGGCCTGGGCCACTATTACCCTTTTTCTTAATGAAATACTGTATTTCATTTTTTGAAGAAGGCTCAGCGTGTACTGGCAAGTTATCAATCCGTTTTGTAAGTCCACAAGATCGTTTCTTGTGTTTATAGAAGCAGCTGCCCCTGGAATCCACTTTATATTCAGATCACGATCTATAGACGTTCAACTGATCCCCCGGAACTCATGCGCTTGAATCTGCCGCTGTAGTCTGTACCCATAGGTACGAGAGAAACCACTCTCGACGCTAGACCGAGGTATTGACGGTGATTCTCAAATATTGCAAAACTAAAATTACGATAAAATAGAATGCAATATAGCCAACTAGAAAAGTAAAAAGCTTGTCAATTCTTGATGTAATACTCACTCGTCAGTAACTAACAAACATGGTGGGCCCCTTCTATAGTATAATAAATAAATGGAAAGAGAATGACCGAACATATCTTTACTTATTCAACCCCTTCTTTTTTTCCATTCTGAGAACATTTCGGTTAGCCGGGCGCCGGCATCTTGTCCGGAGGTGGGCCTTTCATCGGGCTGGGAAAGTTGTCTAATTAAGACACGTATTTGCTCCAGCTCCGGCTCGGAAGCCGTCTGGAGCCCTAGTTCGGTTGCAATATCCTCTCTGAACCCCTTTGGAGCACTATTTTTACCAAAAGAGGATAAAAAAAATCTACTTCAAAGTTCGTCCTGCGACGAAAGTCATTTCCAAATACAGAATCTAATGGGTCATCTATAGCCTGTTCAGCATGAGGGGGAGGTATTTGAGGCACTTGCTGTGGCGCCGGCTGACCCTGGTTTGGTGCGCCGCCTTCTTAGTGGTCGACAATAAGAAGTAAGTTTTCTTTCTCCCATGCTTTCTGTTGGTCAACAATCAACCAAAGTTCTCCTTTCGTTCATCACTACTCGTACAGGAAAAACTCTCTTTCTGTCTGGAGGGAATCATTTGATCTTTCTTAATCTATTATGCCTCAACTGGATAAATTCACTTATTTTTCACAATTCTTCTGGTTATGCCTTTTCCTCCGGTTTAGTCTGAAAATGTTCCGACGGGTGTTTCTTCCTATGGATCTGGATAAAAGAATCTATTTTTTCTATATCGAAAATAAACCTTTTCGACGGATGGTTTATTTCTTGAAATATATGTTTTTTTTATTGTTATTCGTTCGCGGGAGCTTTAGCCTTTACCATAACATGCAATTTTTTTTATTTGGAAATTGCTGCTTAGGTATTCTCCCATCGGAAGTCTCCCTTCTAGACTTTTATCTCAGTCAACCGCATCAGGACCCGGAATGGGTTGATTTCATACGCCAACGCCTACAAAGCCCAAGCCTTTCACCGAGGGCGTACGAGGTCATGGTGCGAGACTTCCTTAATACCGAGCTCTGTTTTTCGACTCGAGAACAGATTTGCTCTATGTATCAAATAATTTTCTATGATCATGTTCCATCAACACACTAAAAGGGTTATATGATATATCCGGTGTGGAAGTAGGCCAGCATTTCTATTGGAAAATAGGAGGGTTCCAAGTCCATGCCCAAGTACTTATTACTTCTTGGGTTGTAATTGCTATCTTATTAGGTTCAGCCATTGTAGCTGTTCGGAATCCACAAACCATTCCGACTGGCGGTCAGAATTTCTTCGAATATGTCCTTGAATTCATTCGAGATGTGAGCAA
>CANXYC010397235.1:0-12080 GCA_948193065.1 Aleurites moluccanus
TTCGCTATTTTTACGGCGGCGATATCGGTACCGACGTTTTCCGAAAAATTTTCCCGTTTTCGCTCTAACTGGTTTTCTAAAATTATTATTGGTTATTTCGATGATTTTAATCTATATACTGAGAATTTTATTCACTAAAACATGTTATGCATTTCTAGGGTATTACATGGTAGCCTAAGCAACACCCATACCCTAGGACCGTCGAGGCTCCCAGGTTGGGTCGTGACACTGCATTCTATAATTATTCTGCAATTGGTTGAAATATTCATATATCATATCACAATACCATCATATAACTCAAAATAACAACATCCATATATCATATACAATGTTCATCTCTTGGCTAACCCAATACATACCCATGGAGCAGCTAGATAATGAACACTAAAAATAATAATACAAAATAGGAAATATACATAATTAGTATCTGTACCAGAAATCCACAGAGAAACAGACGTCGGGATTCTGCAACCTACTCCTCTCTTGAAATGGATAAATAATGAAACGGTGAGTATCGATGATACTTAGTGAATTTACATACATCACAATAAATAATAGGCATAAATGAACAATGGTGTCAGTCAATGAGATAACAGTATACAGTAAAAATGTCAGGATACAGTAAAGCTAAAGAATATCATATAGGCTTGGTTACATATGGAAAGACAGATAATGGGATGGACTATATGAAAAGAAATCATACAGTCTCCAGTAATCAGTCAGTATAGACCATGAAGGTCTCCAGTATCATATAAGCATAAGGCTGATCAGACCCTATGGCCAGGACCATAACCACTCCTAGCAAGGGTATCAGTAATGCAATGTGCACATCATTGACAGTATTTCCTCACTACCCTGTCGGATCAGGAGCTCTGCCAAATCATATCAGGGTCAATAACGAAGGATACCATAAGCAACAATGGCATCCAGATATTAGTCAATCCAATAACAATCAGTTCGGTATCAATCAGTACAGTAATCAGTATAATCAATGGCAATGTCAAATACAATGTACAATCAATAATATAGGGTTTAGCTATAAGGAATGGCATAAAACAATAGTTGGTTAGGTAGTGGAAAATGGAAGGTCAATTAGCATGCCAACATCGCTGGCGACAATGGCATCCAATTGGTAGGCCTATGGTATACAAACCAATAGGCTAAAGGCAAATGAACTAGGCATTTCATCGAACACTTGGTAGGCATACAATGGCAAGCCAATAGGTTAGGTTTTGGTGCAAATTTGGCTTGCCCATTGCAACAAACACAAAGCTACATTATCAAACAAAATATAGGTATCAAGAAACAAGATTAAACAACATTAAAATAGGATCAAATGACTAAGGAAAATCAAGCAAAAATCAAGAAATGCCAAGGCAATGAATAGTGAATTAGGGTTCGGCCAAATGGTGGTTTCCACAATTGGATTCCAATCATCAATTCAATCAAATAGGCCTGTAATTTGATGAAATGTAATCTCACCTAAGCCTCCAATTAGCCTTTGCACTACCCATATTCACCAATTCAACAGAAATGCCAAAATAGGCTACTTTGAAAATCAACTTTGATCAGTCTCCAATTCTACATTAATTAATCCATCAATTAGTTATCTATTCACATCCAATTAACTACTTCTAACATCAATTAACGAAACCTAACACTAATTCAATATATCATATCTTACAACTTCAATTTTAGCAACCTAATTAGGGATTTCAATCAATTTGGATAAATTAGTGCAATTAACCATCATACCCATTCAATTGAATCTAAATAACATCTAAATAATCAACCAAACTAAACAAATAAACTCTTACCTCAAATTCACCAAGATGGACAAAACCTTCTTCACCAAAAATCCTTGAATTCCTTTGCTTTAATCTACAAATTATGGATGGAAATGGAGAGAGCTTACTTGATTTGTAACTTTTCCATCAATTTCCTTAAGATTTCCTTAAGAAAAGAAGAAGAAATGGATTGAAGAAGAAGGAAAATGGTGTTTGGCCAAGCTTGAAAAGAAGAAAGGAAATGGTGATCCAAAAATGGCTAAGGCAAATATAAGAAAAATCATTTTGGCAAATTACAACTAACTCCCTGAACTTCCATCCTTTACACTTCAGTCCTTAAATCTTCTGTAATTTATTCTATCAATTCTGTCAAGATTTAGATATCAGATGGGAATTCAATAGGCTTATTTTAATTTATACTTATTTATAAAAATAGTTCCAGAGTCATTATGTAACCCCGACCGACCACTTTCTATTAGTCACCTTGAATTTCCATTTATTTACAAAAATGTTGTTGCTTACTTTTTCAATGTTCCTAAATGATTTTCACTTCTTCTTTTTTTAACAAAATTACACATAAATTATGGTCATCTTTTACCCCCAGATCAACTTCTGAAATTCTTTTATTGACCGGACTGCTCATTTCTCGGCAGTATTCCTGATACCGCCACTTTCCGGAAAAGTATCAAGTTTGCTTTCTAACTGTATCTCCAAAATTATTTTCCATCATTTCAGGACTAATGGACCACATACTAAGGATTAATTCATACATGATAGTTATAATATTCTAGGGTATTACATTCTACCCCTTATAAATAAATTCGTCCTCGAATTTAAATAAAAACATACCTCACTGCTGGAACAGGGATGCATATCTGCTACGCATCTCCTGCTCGCTCTCCCATGTACACTCCTCCATCGTCTGGTTCCTCCATAGCGCTTTTACCATCAGGATCTCTTTGTTCCGAAGCTTCCTGACCTGTCTATCAATGATATCCATAGGTAGCTCCTCATAGGACAAATCATAACTGAGATCCACATCCTGTACCTCCAAAATGTGCGATGGATCAGACACATACTTCCGCAGCATCGATATATGGAAGACTGGATGTGCGTGACTCATACTGGGTGGAAGAGTCAATCTATAGGCCACACTACCAGTCCTCTCAAGTATCTCAAATGGGCCTATAAATCGTGTTGATAGCTTACCCCTCTTCCCAAATCTTATAACTCCCTTTATCGGTGAGACCTTTAGGAAGATATGATCACCAACTAAAAATTGTACATCCTTCCTCTTAGGATCAACATAACTCTTCTGCCTATTGAAAGCAGTTCTCATCCACTCTCTGATCATAGGAACCTTCTCCATAGTCTCTCTAATCAACTCTGGTCCCTCTAGCTGCTTCTCTCCTGGCTCCACCCAACACACTGGAGATTTGCACTTCCTACCATATAGTGCTTCAAATGGAGCCATACCAATAGAAGAGCGATAGCTATTATTGTAGGAGAACTCTATCAGTGGCAGATAATAATCTCAATTACCCTTGAAATCTAGAACATATAATTTGAGCATATCCTCCAAAGTCTGGATCGTCCTCTCTGACTGCCTATCAGTCTGCGGATGGAAGGCAGTACTAAATCGTAACTGGGTACCCATAGCCTCTTGAAATTTTTGCCAAAACTGAGATGTGAACTTTGTACCCCTGTTAGATATAATAACCAAAGGAACTCCATGAAGACGCACAATCTTATCCACATATAACTATGCGTACTGTGCTCCCGAATAGCTGGTCTTAACCTCTAGAAAATGTGCAGACTTCGTCAATCGATCAACAATAACCCATACAGAATCATATCCCCTCGAATTCCTTGGTAGACTAACTATAAAATCCATGGTAACCTATTCCCATTTCCACTCAGGCAACTCTATCTCTTGAAGTAGCCTTGATGGCTTCTAATGCTCAAATTTATCCTGCTGATAGGCTAAGCATTTCGATACAAACTGAGCTACGTCTTTTTTATCCCTAGCCACCAATAAAAATCTCTGAGATCATGGTACATCTTGGTAATCCCTGGATGTACACTATAAGTGGAATAGTATGCCTCACATAATCTGATCCCGTAGCCCATCAAAATCTGGTACACAAATTCACCTCTCACATCTCAATATCCCATCCTCCACTATGACCTCTGTCATTCGTTCACTCTGAACCTCTTTCTGAAGCTTTAATAAATAAGGATCTCTGTCCTAAGCCACTTTTATATCATCTAACAACAGTGACTTCGCTCGAAATTAGGCTATCAGAGCCTGGTTTTGATCTTGGGAACCCAAATCCAACTCTACTCCTATATCTACTAACTCCCTGATCTCTCTGATCAATGGCCTCCTGCCAATCACAATATGAGCAAGACTACCCATTGATTTCTTGCTCAAAGCATCAACCACTACATTGGCCTTCCCTGGGTGATATAGAATCTCACAGTCATAATCCTTCAGAAGCTCAACCCATCTACGCTGCCTCAAATTTAGATCCTTCTGCTGAAATATATACTGTAGACTCTTATGATCAGTATATATCTCGCACTTCGATCCATACAGGTAGTGTCTCCAAATCTTCAAGGCAAATATAACTATTGCCATCTCTAAGTCATGAGTCGAATAATTTGCTTCATGCTTCTTTAACTGGCGAGAAGCATAAGCAATTACCCTACCAATCTGTATCAATACACACCCTAGGCTAATCCATGAAGTATCACAATATACTGCAAAATTTTCCCCCTCAACTGGTAATGCCAAAACTGGAGCATTGGTAAGGCAATACTTCAGAGTCTAGAAGCTACGGTCACACTCATCCTTCTAGACATACTGCTCCTATTTCCTCACCAGTCTAGTCAAAGGAGTTGCAATCTGGGAGAAATCTTTCACAAACCTCCGATAATAACTAGCCATACCCAGAAAGTTGCGCACCTCTGAAACACTGGTAGGCTATGGCCAATTAGCTACCGCCTCAATCTTCTGAGGATCCACCTTAATCCCATCCTTGTATAGTACATGCCCAAGGAAGCACACCTTAGTCAACTAGAACCGACACTTAGATAATTTAGCATATAACTGATGCTACCGAAGTGTCTGTAACACAATCCTCAAATGCTCCCTGTGCTCCTCCTCACTCTTGGAATAAATAAGCATGTCATCAATGAATATGATGACAAATTTATCCAAATACGACCTATACACCCTATTCATTAGATCCATGAAAGTCGTTGGTACATTGGTCAACCCGAATGGCAACACCAAAAACTCATAATGACCATAGCGGGTTCTGAAAGCAATCTTGGGTATATCACCACTCCTGATCTTCAATTGATGGTACCCAAACCTCAGATCAATCTTAGAAAAATAGCTGGCACCCTGCAGCTGATCAAACAAGTCATCTATCCGTGGTAATGGATACTTATTCTTCACTGTGACTTTGTTCAACTGTCTGTAATCTATACACATCCTCAATGAGCCATCTTTCTTTCTCACAAACAGAACCGGTGCACCCCAAGGAGAACTGCTCGGTCTGATAAGCCCTCTATCTAATAGCTCCTGTAACTGTATCTTCAATTCTTTCAACTCAGCTAGAGCCATTATGTATGGTGGAATAGATATCGGGTTTGTGCCTGCATGCACCTCTATCTCAAACTCTATCTCCCTGTTAGGGGGCAATCCTGGCAACTACTCAGGAAACTCCTGAACTACCGTTATCTGATCCAACTGTACTGAAGATCTCTGTACATCCATTACATGTGCCAAATAGGCTGAACAACCTTTCCCAATCATCCTCCTAGCCTGGATAGCAGAAATCGGGTTAACCCGGAACTCCCGAATCTCACCCTTAAACTTAAACTCCGGCTGCCCCTAAGGCTAAAATCTAACTCTCTTCCTATAACAGTTTATCACTGCCCGATGTCTCGTCAACCAATCCATACCCAAGATAACGTCTAACTCAAGCACAGGCAACTCAATCAAATCAGCACGCAGAATATGATCATCAATCTTAACAATGCAATCAGGATAGTAATAATCAACATCCACAGTATCACCTATAGGAGTAGCAATCATCAATGGCACATCTAATAACCTCCTCTCCTTATTCAATTTGGGTGCAAAATGTGGTGACACAAAAGAGTGAGATGCACCCGAATCGAATAAGGCATCTGCAATCTCATTTTGAACCAGAATAGTACCTGTGGCAATATTATCTGATCTCTAGGCATCCTGAGTGTTGACCACAAATACTCTACCCTGGCCCCTACTAGCTGGAGCATGACTGCCACTGGGAGCCTGTCCTCCCCCACCTCTGCCTCTAGCTGTAGCCTCTCTACCCAGATTTTGACTAGCTTGCACTACTAGATGAGAAACTATGATAGATGGTTGTTGGTCAGCCCTCACTGGACAAGTGTTAATATAATGGCCTTGCTGGACACACCTCAAACATGTACTAGTCCGTCTCTAACACTCCTTTCCATGTCTTCCATAAAACCCACAAACAGGAATGTTGGGTGCTTGTGTAACCGATCTCAAAGAACCCTGAGAGTAAGCAAGTGCTGACTAAACCACTGGTTGACCCCTACTCTGAAGTCTCCTCCTCTAACTACTACTTGTAGATCTCTACTCAAATCTGGGCACTGGCTCTGCCTGTCTAGGATGGGAGCTGCTCTTCCCCTTTTAACCTGTGATCTGGGACCCTTTTTTCTCTTTTGGTCCCTTTTGGCCCTCTTTGTCTTGTACTTTTCCTCCATCTGTGTGGCCTTGTCTATCACTATAGTCAAATAAGTAAACTCTGTAGCTAACAAGGCATTATGAAGTGCAACGTGCAAACCCCTCCGGAACCTACTAATCAGATATGCCTCAGTCGGTACAATGTGACCAGGATACCTACTTAATCGAATAAACTCCTCGGCATACTCATTCACAGATCTATCCCCCCGCTCAGGCTGCTCAAATCTCAATAGATTACGAGTCCTAACACCCTCAGCATCAATCAAACCTTGTCTGAACTTTGCCCAGGTAGGTGGGTGTTCTCCATAAAGTCTAGTCTTCATATGCCTCGAGAACCAAGTCTATGCTTTACCCTTAAGCAATAGACCAACCAACTTAACTGATCTCAACTCTGAATAAGGTAGTCTCCTCACTACCTTCTCCACTTCCTCCAAAAAGTCAACCGGATCAGTACCCCTATCTCCTCTGAACTCCGATAAGTTTAGCTTCAGAAAGCTAAACATCGAAACTCCACCCTCCTCAATCTCTCTCCAACCTCCCTATAGAGCTGGCTCCCTTTGAGCCCCCACTCGCTGCATAGGAGTCGGTGCTACATGAACAACCTCTGGTACTACTGGTGGAGGTACTACTACAGGAGCAGGTGGTGGCTGTGCCTATTGTCTCTCTCGTCTAATCTCAGCCATCTCCCTCCTTAACTCTATCAAACCTCTCATCATCTCCACTCTCTAGGGGTCGTCGCCCCTCTCAGTATCCGTTGTAGTCCGTCAGGATCTGGATGGACCCTCTGAAACACTAATCTCTCTCACCAGTGACTCATTGGAGGCAACCTCAACCTTTCTGGTATCTTTGTCTCTGCTGTCAAACATCTTTGTAATCTGTCAAAAAAATGATAACAGTCTCAGAATACAGTAAAAATGCAGAATAATGACATATAATATATGATAACAGCAATAGATGACAAAGGAAATCCTATGCTCCATGGTATACTTAATTCTACCCCATTATGTACTTAATCACTATTCCTCTGTAATTCAGTCATTATTCATCTGTAATCTAAATTCACAGTCTGTAAACCCAGGCTCTGATACCACCTCTGTCACGACTCAGTTTCTCAGACCGTGATGGTCCTAGAGCATGGGAGATGCCAATGGCGACCGGCACCCGTAGAACCTAGTATCACATGCATCATCTATAAACCACAATATACTATCAATATTTATTAGTTACCATTCATTCTGATATCCTGTCATGCATTCTGTAATTATTCTGCAATTGGCCGAAACATTCATATATCATATCACAATACCATCATATAACTCAAAATACCAACATCAATATATCATATACAATGTTCATCTCCTAGCTAATCCAATACATGCCCATAGAGCAACTAGATAATTAACACCAAAAATAATAATACAAAATAGGAAATATAAATAATCAGTATCTGTAGTAGAAATCCACAGAGAAACAGACGTTGGGATTCTGCAACCTACTCCTCTCTTGAAATGGGTAAACGATGAAACGGTGAGTATAGATGATACTCAGTGAATTTACATGCATCACAATAAATAATAGGCATAAATGAACAATGGTGTCAGTTAATGAGATAACAGTATACAGTATAAATGTCAAGATACAGTAAAGCCAAAGAATATCATAGGCTTGGTTACATATGGAAAGACAAATAATGGGATGGACTGTATGAAAAAAAATCATACAATCTCCAGTAATCAGTCAGTATAGACCATGAAGGTCTCCAATATCATATAAGCATAAGGTTGATCAGGCCCTATGGTCAGGACTATAACCACTCCTAGCAAGGGTATCGATAATACAATATGCACATCGTCGACAGTATTTCCCCACTACCCTATCGGATCAGTAGCTCTATCAAACCATATCAGGGTCAATAACGAGGGATACCATAAGCAACAATGGCATCTAGATATCAGTCAATCCAATAACAATAAGTTCGGTATCAATCAGTACCGTAATCAATATAATCAATGGCAATGTCAAATACAATGTACAATCAATAATATTGGGTTTAGCAATAAGGAATGACATAAAACAATAGTTGGTTCGGTATTAGAGCATAGGTTATAGATGAGTAGTAACTAAATACAATATTAGTAGATTTAAGTAAACCATGGAGCATAGGAATTCCTATTCCGTCTTTTGTTGTATTCGTCGAGTATGTATGAGTATTCTGCATTTCTGTAATGTACTGAGTTTATTGTTTCTATTTTTTGGCAGTTGACAGAGATGTCTAATGATAGACACAGGGATACCAGAGAGGCTGAAGTGGCCTCTAATGAGTCTCTTGTTAGAGAGTTTTCAGAGGACCCTTCTAAATCTCAATAGATGACAGAAGAGACAAGGAGGAGTAATGACCCCTGGAGAATGGAGATGATGTAGGGGATGATGGATTTACATCAAGAATTAGCAGAATTGAGGCAAAAACAACAGAATAGGCCACCATTTGCACCAGTTGTTCCTGCTCCAGCTCTTATACAGCCATCTGTAGTTCATAGAGAGCCTGCTGTACAGGGAGTCCGTCGAATTATTGATGAGGGCAGAGTCACTATGTTCAACTTTATGAAGCTTAATCTACCTGAGTTTCGGGGTGATAGAGGCAATGAGCCGTTTGATTTCTTAGAGCAGATATAGAAGGTAGTTAGGAGGCTACCTTATACGAATGCCAAAGCAGTTGAGTTAGTGGGTCTGTTATTGAAGGGAAAAGCCTAGATATGATTTTCTCGACACATGGAGCCCAGACTATATAGTGATCATCCTCCTACCTGGGCAGAGTTCGGACATAGGCTGATTGATGAGTTTTTGACAGAAAGGGTGAAAACTGGGAACTTGATTCAATTTGAGCAATTAAAGTAGGGTAATAGGATAGTGGAGGAGTATGTTGATGAGTTCATAAGATTGAGCAGATATGCTACGCTGATTTCTCCTACTGAGGTAGACTTGATTAGCATATTTAGGTGGGCATTGCATGCCTCAGTGCATAATGCCCTGCTTGCTGTAGAATTCACGTCTCTGAATACCATAATTGACAAGGTCAATCAAATGGAGGAAAAGTACAAGTCATAGAGAGCTAAGAGAGATTAGAAAAGGAAGGGAGGACCTGGTTTATAGGACATAAGAGGGGAGAGTAGCTACCAACCTAGACAGACAGAGCTGGTGCCTAGATTTGATTAGAAACCTCCATCTGGAAGTCAAAAGAGGAGGATTCAGAGTAGGGGACCTCCAGTGCAGTCAACATCTGCCTATTCAAAGGGTTCTTCTAGACGCTCTACTCAGATGCCCAGTGTGCCTATTTGCAGTTTCTGTGATATAAAGCATGGAGGGGAGTGTCGACGACAGACAGGTGCTTGCCTGAAATGTTGGCAACATGATCATTTCATTAACAGATGTCCTTTATAGGGTGATCAGCAGCCTTTAGCATCAGTGTACCAACCTACTATTCAAATGAGCTAGAATGTCACTAGAGAGGCTCCTAGTAGGGGCAGAGGCGGAGATCAGGCACCGAGCAGCAGTTAGGCCTCAGCAAGCAGACGTTAGGGGCAAGTTTTTGCTGTGAATACTCAAGAGGCACAGAGATCTGATAATGCAGTCACAGGTATGGTTCTTATACATAATGAATTAGTTGAAGCATGGTTTGATTCGAGTATTACACATTCTTTTGTTTCACCATCATTTGCACCTAAGTTGAATAAGGAGAGACAGTTATTGAGTATTTCTTTAGAGATAACCACACCTATGGGGGAGAGTATAGAAGTGAATTATTTTTATCTGGGTTGTGTGGTTGAGATTGATGATAATATTCTATGTGTCGATTTGATAGAACCGTCTGTGTTAGAGCTTAATGTGATACTTGGTATGGATTGGCTAACGACACATCGTGCAATTATTGATTATTATGAAAAGAAAATCAGATTTTAGCCAGAAGTGCAACCAGAATTTGAATATCAGGGTGAGTTATGTTGTCACGACCCACTTTTAGGTCACGACGGTCCTAGGGTATGGGTAGACTTAATGTCACCGAAAACTCATAGAACCCATAAATAGTCTATTTATCAATCATTCAATCAATATTAATTCATTAGTCAATACTTAAATCCCATTTATTACTTATAAATTTTATAGAAATTTTGCTAGAGTTTTCTTTATAATTTTAACCTTAATCTCGACCCAAAACCAGGTCTCTCAAAATTTTACAGCCTGCACAAAAACTATTTTTTGCACTCCCAATAATTTACTATCCTTATACCCTCAACTTCATAGTTTCACAAACATACATAGCACTTTTAAATCTCTTTTCAAAACATGAAAATTTCATTTTATCATTTACTTCTGTCACTGTCTTTATCACTTTATTATCATTAACATTTTCAATTATTATGCATTACACGTTACATTTTGAATGTCACTGTAATATTAAATATCTCACTGTACATCATTATAATACTCAATCATTTAATTATACACAATACCATGGAGCTCTAAGAATTATTACTAATAACCTTTAACAAATACAATTCTACCTCGATGTACTTGACATCCCAAGTCGGAAAAGAAATTGACTTGGAATCAACTTCCTCTGACACATCCCTATAAAAATTATAAACCACTATTTGGTGAGTATAAAATACTCAGTGAGCATACATATATCATTACACATGTGATATGGGTATATGATAACCTAGTATACCAATGGAAGTTTAATAACAATGAATACAATAAATGAATATCAGTATATTCATTTTTCATGTCAAGGTTAATTATTTTGCACACCAAATATTTTTGGAAGTTGGGAACAAATAACAATTAAATCGATGATAGAATGGCCATCAGTGGTAAGTAATAAGGTATAAGTTTGGAATCAATGAACAAGTAAGTAATACTCGTATCATGTAGATAAGACAGATAAAAGGCCCTAAAACATGTAGACTATGTATAATCACACAGTCGATCTCATATCAAGTAAACAAAAGATTGATCAAGTCTTATGGCTAGGATAGTTAACCCTTCCCAGCTAGGATATCACATATAGTCAATGTGCACATTGCCAACGGTATGTACCCACTACCCCGTTGGTGAGGCTGCTCTGTCAAATCCACATGTAAATAGGCCAATGGAAATCAATAACAATATCAAGTATTCATTAGGAACATTATGATACAATGGCTTACTTGTCAATACACTTCATTAATCATCTATCGATTTCTTTTCTTAATGGAAAGGTAGCAATTAACAATAAATATCATAGTTAAACATTTGGTATGCATACTTTTAGGAGCAATTCGGGTACATAATCAATCAAGAATAATAGACATTTCAAAATCAATAACAATCAATGGATATGGATAATTTCAATATTTAAGAATGATCAAGAATGATCAACAATAGCAATGAGGCATTTAACCAATAAGGAAACATATTCATTGGGTCAACAAATCAAAATATGGTATGTATAATGATGTATACATTACTCACCTTAGCTTATAACT
>CANXYC010397289.1:0-11399 GCA_948193065.1 Aleurites moluccanus
GATGCCAATACAAAGTTTAGCCAACTTTGCAGCATTATCTTGACATTTTCTAATCTCTTGGCGAAAAATTAATCTTTTGTGTAAAATCATCTATATTTATTTTGGTATATTATTGTAAGATGAGCTTTACTTGAAGTCATCGAATTAATTGAAATGAATCTATATTTTATTTTATATTTAATTAGCATATTTTTAAGATTAAATTACTTGAATTACTATGAGATCAAGTATTGTTTTCAATCTGCAAAATTTAACTTTTATACAATGAAAAAATTAAAACGAATAAATAAAATTATTGTATTTTTTCTTTTTACCAACTATATCCGGTTTAAACTCCCAAAAACTGATGGGCATAATAAAAAATAATCTCTATCTCGTACTTATTTTGTTAATATATTTTAGTGCTCAATTGAAGTATTGTTGGAACTGGTGTGTACTTGAGATTTATTTAAAAATATTTATAATTTATCAATTTATATCGAAATCAAGCTAATACAATTTTAGGTTAGATAATTGAATCGGATAGATTGAATCATGAGTTAAAATTTTTTGAATTTAAATAATTCGAATTTATTTTAAGTCAGATAATTGAGTCGGACATATTGAATTATGAGTTAAAATCTTTCATATTTAAATCATTCGAATTCATTTCATTTCGAATTATATATTAATTCGAATGAACTACATATCAAATTTGAATAGATGGGTTAAAATTGAGTCATTTAATCGGTTTAGTATTTGTCACCTATATTTATTTGTGTGTTTATGTAATATATATATAAAAGTTTATATTTATAATAACAGATAAAATGCATATATAGTATATTACAAGCTTAATGTAAGAAACCACAAATCCACACAATCACCTGCCAACTCATTGATTTTGTCAATCAATGAAATATGTTTTTTCTCCTTATTTTGAGATTTTTAACACCCTACATCAATAAGCATATCAAAATAATTTTGGCCTTATAAAAAAAAGATATTCTCTAAAAGTAAAGTAGTATTATATTCATAAATTTTTTAAAAATTTTTAGTTCAATGGAACTTAATTTTTCTTTTAAAAGTTTTTAAATTTTTTTTTACTAATTTTTCTTTTAAAAGTTTTTTAATTTTTATTTACATCCTTTTAAAAAAATTTTTTTTTTTACATATTCTAATAATATAAAAATTAAATTTTAATTAAAAAATAAAATTTTCAAACCTGACATGACTTTCGAACCGATAAAAACCAAAGAGTCACTGATTAAATATTCAACCAGAATCGAATTAAGATTAAACAAAAAAAAAATTAAATTAATATTATATAATATAATAAATATAAATTTTATATGCAATTTAATAGAAGTTATAAATAAATTTGAATACAACAAATTTTCTTTAATAAATTATGTAAAAATGATTTTAGAATTTAAAATATTAATGAAATAAATAATATGAATCTCAAAAGTAACAATTTTGTGCCAATAAAAATGAGAGAAATGTACTTTTTTTTAGTGCTAATTATTTTATAACATATTTAAAGTATATTATTAGTTATGTTAACGGGTGATTATTAAAAATTAATTTTATTATATAATTTTTTTAAATGATATAAAATTATTTTATGAAGAAAATTACCATCAGTTATTTTTTAGTTTAACTGATTGAGAATTGGTGAATTTTTCATATGTCAGAGATTCAAATCATGTTGAAGCAAATTTTTTCTTTTAAGTTGAAGGTAGCTTACCACTGATTCGATGATTGATGCTGAATTAATCTATTTATCAATTAATCGGCTGGTTTATATAAATTAAAATCAGCTTTAGTATTTAATAGATTAAATAATTAAATTGGACCAAAATTGAGATTAATTTCCTATTAATCTGGTATGACGTGGTTCTGATTATTATGAAAAAAAATTATATATGCATTTCAAAATAATTAAAATAAAAGGTTATATATTTTTTATAGCATATTTTTTTTCTATTTATGGTAAAAATATATCTTTATTATTTAAAATATATTGTATAAATTTTTATTTTTTTTAGAAAAATTAGGTGGAAAAATGCAAAAGATTAATATTTAGTTTGAATTTTATTTAAAAATAAAGAAAATAAAAAAAGAAATATTATATTATATTGTATTTTATAACCACATAATATATATAAGAGTATTTTGGTCTTTTTCATTCACTTAATAGAAAATTTTAACTATTTTAGATGAAAATTCTATTTTATTAATGGAAACAAATACGAGGGACTATTTAAAAATAGGTATAGTAATTTATATTTTGAAAATAGATATAATTATAAAAAATTAAAAAATTTAGGATATTTCAAGTCAATAAACCATTGTAAAACTAAAGGGCTATAACTTGGGCTTTTTAAAGCCCGAAATTATTATATTAGGTTCAATCAGGGATTAAATTTAGCCCATATTGGAAACGAACTCAGAAGATACATGTTAATTAATTATCATGATAATATGGCCGAAAGCACTTTTATTTTTTTATTTTTATTTTTTTTACGTTTGGTCATTTTGCCTCCTAGACTTTTAAAATAACCAATTCAATATTCAAACAAGACTAAATAAAATTTCTCCTAGACTTTTAAAATAAGCAATTCAATATTCAAACAAGACTAAATAAAATTTCACATTCCTAAATATTCAGAGCTAGTGCGCATACGTTGCACGCGTGATAGAGTGGATAAAATTATATATTTTAAGTTTTTTTATTGATGTGAAATTTTTTTCCCTTACCATCAGTTTCAATTCCCACTAAAACTAAATGAAGCATTACAATTACTATTATAACTCTAACTAAATCAATAAAAAAAAAAAAGATAAAAATGAAATTCTAGATTTCACTTTTTATAAAAAACGTTCGATAATCAAGATTTTCAATTGCAATAAATAGAGGTTACATAATTCTTATTTTAGAAGCAGTAAATTGCGTAAGGAATCAATTTGAATAAAAATAAGTTCAAGTTTTTGTAGCTAAATTACTGCATTATATGAGATTGACGAAATAGTGAGTTTTCACTTAATGGTGATCTTCTCATCCAGACTCGAGAAGCAATGACATCCTCATTAGCTTCTCAATCAACAGGAAATCTTCTCATCCAGCTTCTTGTTACCGTTATCAATGTCAAGAACATCACAGTTTTGAGAGCTCTATACTACTACTCAAGCACGATCTTCTAGGTTTTCTTCTTGACCAAACTCAGTCTTTCTTTTGTTTCCTCCTATACAACAAATCAACAGAGAACAATACCATATTCGAAGAACTTGAGACCTCAATTTCTATGCTTGCAATTCCAAACCAAATGAAAAATCGAGTATATTATCCTTTAAAAAAAATTGATTTTTGTAAGATTAAATATAATCTACATAAACATGGGTAGAATACCTATCTCTTGAAGCGTAGTAAATCATTCTCTTGATTTGTGTCACCGGTTTAGAATACAATTACGAATGGAAAGGTTTTTTCCCATAGTCTAAAAACCTCTAGTGTCTCTTTTGTTCATCAATATGAATTCTAGGGAAAGTTTCCAGTGAGAGCTTTTTCTCTCTGTTCTTTTCCTTTTGACAACATGTTCTCTCAATCTCTTTTTATTTATATTTAATAAATTATCTTTTATAGTAATTAATTATTAGTAGATCTGAATCCATACACTCGTTATGGGAGTACTCGAACCTGTTCTATTAATTCCAATATCTCTTACTCGTACATGATGAGACGCATCCCATCCATGGCAAGTCTTTTAGACATTTCATACTAGACAAATAGACCATGTGACTAGCATACTACAAAAGTTATTTGTTGTACACTTGTTAGTGATATACATCGTCTCGACATTAATATTTTGAATAGATAAAATATAGACCACCCCAGATTACCTATCACATTTCTTTGTCTCTCTTTTGATCTCATAACAATTTGTATTCACAATTATGTTCACTCATAAACATAATTGGTCAACCTATAAACACAGAAATTGAAAGTGAACATTGAGCAATCTTTATTTCTGCTTAGTTCCCTCAATCATAATCCAACACTTTTTTAGAAATGTTCTATATAATCGAATCACTCATAATTTTCTGATAACACTCTAAAATAGCAAACACCAAATTATATCTTAAGAACTAGCCAAAAGTCATAAAGGTAATAAATTTGAGAACCATACTTCTCAAAGATCTCACATTTCTAAAAATTGAGATCATTAACTTTTGTCGTCCCTCTTGTCAAATTTCGCAAATGTGGTATGAAACACATGTCATAATGCTATTTCCTTTTCCAAGGAGCGTATGTTTATCAAAAATATCTTTTTTTTTTTTTAAATTCAAAAAACACTACACAAATGATAGTTTAAGCACATTCAATGTCTAATTTGAGTTCTCTCATCTACTCAGTTCACTTCAAAATTCACATCTGGCGACTTAGACAGATATAGGCATAATTACACATAATTTTTCACTTCAATATCATTATCATGATATACAAATTTCATACGTAGAACATATTTAAGGTTCACTTCCTTGTGTGTAACCATGTCACTCATAAAATTATATATTGTGTCTACATATTTGGTCTTGTAATGATTTTTGGATATTTTATGTAAGCTACAGCTGCTTGATTGTCATAATTTATTAAAATTGATTCACTTGCAGCACCCATAACCAAATATTCTAAAAATCTCTTTATCCAGACTACCTTTTGTACTGCAACTAAAAATGCTACAAATTCAACTTCTATTGTGGATAAAGCTATATAAGATTGTTTCTTGCTACTCCACGATGTGACATCATAATTAAGCAAAAAAATAAATCTAGATATGGATTGTCGTTAATCCACATCTCTAGCCCAATTAGTATATGTATAGCCTCTTAATCACAGATCACCTTGATAACACAATGAGTGATCCGTAGTACTCTTAAGATAACTCAATATCCTTTGAATTGCTTTCCAATGTGTCGGACTTGAGTTGGATTGATGTTTGTTTACCATCTTAATAGTAAAGCAAATATCAGGTCTCATAAATGCCATTGCATATATTAAACTTCCAACCATGCTTTTATAAGGGACATTTTTCATATGGTTTGTTCTTCTGGAGTATTAGGACATAATCTTCGACTTAATGCCTCGCCTTTGTCTATAGGAGTATCTATAGGTTTGCATTCATACAAATTAAATTATTCAAGAACTTTAACTATGTATGTCTCTTGAGAAAGAGATAATATCCTCTTTGTATGATCTTTTGAAATCTTAACTCCAAGAATATATGCAGCTTCACCTGTATCCTTCATTTCAAAAATGGATAATAACCATTCTTTGATATGATGCAAATAGTCCTTGTCATTTTCAACAATTAATACGTCATCAATATATAATGACATAATGACAAACTTGTCTTTTGACCTTTTAGTATAAACACAATGTTCCTCATCTATCATATTGAAATCATTCAACATGATTACATTATGAAATCAAATGTACCATTGTCTTGAAGATTGTTTAAGACCATATATTGACCTCATCAATATGCAAAACTTATGTTCTTGGACTTCTTTGATGAAACCTACAGGTTGATGCATATAAATTTCCTCATCCAATTCTCCATCGAGAAATACGGTCTTTACGTCCATTAATGTAATTCAAGATTAAAATTTTCCACTATCACCAGTATTAACTTAATAAAGGTAAACTAGACAACAAGAGAAAATATCTTTTTGTAGTTAAGTCCTTCATGTTGTGTATGCCCCTTCACAATGAGACAAGCTTTATATCTCTCGATGCTGCCATCAACTTTACACTTAATTTTGAGAATCTACTTATTTCCAAATAGCTTTACGTCCTACAAAGAGATCTACCAAATTTCAAATTTGGTTTAATCTCATCGACTCCATTTTTTCTTCCATTGCTTTCATCCATTTATCCTTAGCAGGGCAAGATAGAGCCTTTTTTACATTCTTTGGCTCTTCATCATCTTGTGATACAACCATAAAAACCTCGTTTGTGCCTTCGATCACAAATCAGAGACTAGGAATGGTTCCATAGTTGCTACGTCTCAACTCAGAATCTTGAAGAACATTTTCATCAAGTTCCATTGGACTATCATTTTAAACCAGAATCCATCAAGTTCCCACTAGAACTAGGATCTTTGCTCCCACTTGGACTAGGATCACTTTCATTAGGACCAGTTGGTGGAAATGAGCCAATGCCATTGTCACACCCCAACTCCAATGATGCGACGGTCCTAGGGAAAGGGTAAGCTCAAGGCCACCATAAACCCGTAGAACCCTCATATCCTGGATCTCATACACATTTCATATTTACATCATATATAATTATCATTAAAACATTCATTTCTAGGATTCATGTAATCATAATTCATATCTTTATATTCATCATTTCATAATTTCCTCTTATTACTTACTGATCAAAAGATACATCCCACATCACTAAGGAACAAGGGCAGCCATATATCAAAATAATTACAATGGAGGCTTCTTGGAGGAATGAATCAAGAAGCTCGATCTTCTATATTAGCTCCCTCACGAGTTACACTATCACTTGAAATCCATAGAAGAGGAGTGAGACTTCAACTCAGTAAGATATGGACATGCAATATAAAAGAAATATATATCAATCCAAAGAACATGGGTAAGAAAAATATCATATAGTTATGCTTACAAGAATAGAAGTGCTCACAATCGAATAACACTATCAAATTACATGGTAGAACTACAAAGTGCATCAGTATCCTTGCTACCTATCACAACAGAGTGCATCGGTAGTCCTTGCTACCTTATCGCAAACGCATGCTTGGCCAGGCATACGCCTAGAGCTCATGGTCCCCTTTAGGTGGAACACTGATAAAAACCCTATTAACTAGGTTCCCAAAGTGCATAATGGACCAATGAATTTACTCTCATTGGGAAGAGCGTTCTATCCATAGGGTCATACGGTTGCAATCTCATAAGAAACATATTGGTCACGAGACCATCAACATGTAACATAAATTCAGTTAAGTTAACAAATAGGTTTCATATGAACTTAGTCCAAGGAAAGATGACTAAGTTATTTACAAGATAAATATAATAATCATATGAAACAATTATCAATTGTTTAAGAATAACTTGGAAACTTTAATTAATAGGTCATTAATACAATGTCATATTTGTGAACATTAGTAAGGCTTGGACAAATCCTTTCAAAGAAACAATATAATATACATATGCAATGTTCATACTTACCTCAAAGCAATTTATCCTCAATTACTTGTAAAATCAATAATTCTCCTTTAATTTCTTGAATCCTCTTCTCCTATGAAAATTCTCCAAATTCTCACAATTAGGTTTCCTCAATTAATAATACATAATAAGATTCCTTATAATTTTAACCATCTTATAGTTTCTATTTTTGATTCTCAACATCAATTTAATTCATCTCTTAAAAAAAATCTGAAATTAATTACAAATTTACTGTTCACGTCACTATTCATGATAATCCATAAATTCTGATTTCTCCCATATTAATTACAATTAATAGCCTTAAAATGCTTGTAATAAATCCTATATACCCATAATTAGCTATCCTAACTATTAGAATTTATTAATCTAAATAGAGAATGACATTTGGAGAGAAATTACCTTATTTCTCCAAAAACTGATTTCCTTGAAAATCTGTTTTGAAAATGAAGATTGATGCCTTAGAATGTGATAATTTAGTGATTTAACGCATTAATTATGAGTATTAATGCATTATAAAATAAATGGGACAAATCTAAGAAGAACTGAAGAAGAACGAAGAGAAGAAGAAGAAAAATCGTGAAGAAAATAGCTACTGGGTATCTGGTTAAATAGGCTACTGCCTCTCAATTTCCGCTTCGCTAGCTCGCCTCGCCAATCCGCCTCGGCAATGCCACCTCGCATAAGCCAACTCGTAAATGCCATTTAGCCAATCCGCTCCGGTAATGCCACTTCGCCAAACTCTCCTCGCATAACTCCACTTCGCATACGCCACCTCGGCAATGCCTCTTCGCCAAACTCGCCTCGCCTAACTCCACTTCGCATATGTCACCTCGACAATGCCTCTTTGCCAAACTCGCCTCGCCTAACTCCATTTTGCATATGCCACCTCGGCAATACCTCTTCGCCAAACTCGCCTCACCTAGCTCTACTTCGCATATGTCACTTCAGCAATGCCTCTTCGCCAAACTCCGCTTCTCGAACTGCCTCCTCGCATTTGTCGGCTCGCAAATGTCAGATTCTGCCGAGCTGGACCCCTTTCCTCGACAACTTATATTAAACTAGCTTGCAAATGAGCTACAAATATCCAAAATCCATGATTCTTTTTGTCACTTAAAATAGACACTCAGGGGTACAACATATTCAAAATTCAAATCAAAAGGATATCTACAAAAGCTATGGTGAATTTCTAAAATTCACCATGACTTTACTGCCCAAAATCATCCGAATAGGTTTGATTAATTTCACTCTCAACTGAGCTATACTTGTCCAATTCCCATGAAATTTTACATCCAATAACATAACATACAAAGGAACATTTCTCATGTTTACACTTTTGGCTTATTCAGCCTCAATCATTCCCAGAAAATTAAAAATTCAAAGATTTCCTGCAGAGAATAATGAATCAGACAGGTCTTTCTCAAGGAGGCATAACTCTTCACACACATAGAATTTTACAAAACCATTTTACAGACTTTAATATGATCACCCTACATACAGAAATTCTGGATTCCTCAAATAACTCAACAAACATACAATTATTAAAATAAAATAAAAAAAAAATGATAGATATTACAGCCATTCACCAAATTCCTCCCACTAGGATGAAGTGGTCCTTATGAATCTTGATCTAAGGTCTCAAATAAGGAGAACTCATGGTTTTAATCTCCTTACTTAGGAAAAATGTTCTTTAAGAACAAGATATCTTATGATCCAAATTTAGTTATACTCTCATTGTTTGGCTCACTAATGAAAACATATCCTTTTGATAATTTAGAATAGCTTATAAAGATAATCTTTTACTCTATTGGGCTTAATTTCCCATTTTTATTAGAGGTATTGGGTGCATAGGCAGCACATCCCCAAGATTTTAGGATGTTTAAGCCAACTTATTGACTTGTCCATAACTCATATGGAGTGGAAGTAACTGATGTAGAAGGCCTATAGTTAAGCACATATGTGATTTTTAACGATGGATTACCCTATTGGGCAAATTTGTTTGATCCATTATAGACCTAATCATTTCAATGAGAGTCTTATTTCTCCTTCTAACAACATTATTTTGTCAAGGAGTTTGTGAAATAGTCAGTCGATGCACTATTCTTTTTTATCATATAATTGTCTAAACTGATAAGAAAAATATTCACAACCACTGTCGGTTTTAAGTATTTTGATTTTCATAATTCTTAAAGCAATTTAAAGCTTCAGATTTACGTGCAATCAAATAGACATAACAATAATATATATAGTAATTCATAAAGGTGATGAAATAATAGGTGTTATGCCTAGTCCTCACATTCATTGGACCACAAATATTTGAATGGATTAATTACAATGGAGTAGTGGATCTAGTTCCCTCTCCAAATGATTTTCTTGTTGCTTTTCCGTGTTGGCAATGCTCACAAGTAGACAATTCCGCCTTATTGAAATTATTTAAAAGACTCATTCTAGCTAAACGACTTAATCGTTGTTGGTCAATTTGACCAAGTCTAACATGCCATATATTAATTTGACCAAGTCTAACATGCCAGACATTCACATAATTCTCATAATTTTGTGAAAATATAATCAAGGAAAAACAACAGTGCATAATAGTGAAATTGCACTATTTGCAATATCTATAACAAAAAAATCATTAACATAAGTAGAACCATAAATATTTGGCCCAAATATAAATGTTTTGAACTATTATGGAAATACAATTAGAAACCAAGTCTAAGCAAAACCAAAAATAGAAATCTAAATCCATTAATTTTTTTGGAGCATAGAAGACAACATGAAAGAGTAAGATTTGCCTGCTATGTAAAACTAATTTACATGTGTTAATCCCTTTTTCTTGAACACGTGTGTTATTTCAAACAAAAAATCCATCATGCCCCATTGGTCATTCGACAAAAATTTACGAAGGCTTCACAATCTTTCACCACATGGTTTGTTGCTCCCGAATCTGCAATCCACAAAGAAAGATTTTTTGTTGAAAAAAAAAATAGAAATTGACATTTCACTCACATATGAGTAAATTGATTGTACTTTTTGAGATGCATTGTAGTCCTATAAATAGTGTTCCTTAATTCCACAATTGAAACATTTGACCTTCGTATTGTTTCCTTTCATAAGACGCTCATTCTTTTCTTATTGATTTTTCTTGGGCCTTTAACCTTATTTCATTTACCTTTACCTTTGCCCTTGTCTTACTTGCTCTTATTGTCCGAAGCTCCATATGTGCTGGACCCAGTAATGTGTATTTCAACACTTGATTGCATAACAGCAAATAGGTCAGTCTCAAGCTCCAAATGGTGAGATGAATTCTCAAGAATTTTGATATTTTCATTATAAGTTAGGTGCATCCTCATATGCTTCCACTTTCAGGTAAAAAATGCATTACAACTTGGATTTTTTGCTCTCCTGTCAACATATGACTAACATCATGCAATTCACTAATCATATTAGACATCTCTCTTAAATGTCTTGTCAAATTATGTTCTAAACACTTCTTATAAGTATTAAACTTGATAGTGAGTGAATAAAATTTTATGATAGACACACCATCAAAATTGTTCTTTAAAAAACTACCACATGTCCATATCATATTAATAGCGATGAAACTCCTTCATGAAGTTGTCATCCATAACACTAACAATGTGATGTAAACAAAAGAGTTATTTTCTTCCAAGCTGCATAGGTCTTACGATCCCGCCTATGCTGCACTGTGTTACCTTATTGATCAGGTTCATCCATAATAAAATTCAGCGGTTCAAGAGCCTCTTGCTCTTTTAGCATATAATGGATTCTTATAAACCAGATTTTATAGTTGTTTATGCTCTTCACTTTTGTTGAGCTTTACATTTATATTCTTTGAAGGGAATTCATTTTAAGTAGATAAACAATCTAACAAAGACATTATTTATACATTTTATTAATACTACAACTATACATATCATATTATTTTGCAATCAATTATACATTAATAATAATTTACATAGAATCTAGAACCAAAAGATTACAAGTTTCCAATCAAATTCTAGACAATATGTAAAAATTAATAGTAATTCAATAATTTATGCAAAATAATTAAATAATTATTCTAACCAAGTTTCACAAAATCATACATAGAATAATTATATTACATTTATCATATTTTCAAAAATAATGTCATGTAAAAGTTA
>CANXYC010397351.1:0-15591 GCA_948193065.1 Aleurites moluccanus
TGGGCTGCAACAACTTGTTCAAACTGTTAAATCAGTTGATGACAAGAAAGCTATTTGTAGGTGCTTGAAGGCTAGCTCCAAATCTTTGGGAATTAAAGATCAGTTCTTGAGCAAGATTCCTCAAGATTGTAACATCAAAGTCGGCTTCCCTATCTCCACCGCCACCAACTGTGAAATGTAAGCAAACGTACCACCTTTTCCTCTTTTTCCCTTAGGCGATATTTCTGGGTGTAATCGAGTCAATATAATACACTATTCAATCTCAACTTAATAAGAAAACTTGAGACTTGAAACTCGAAACTTAACTCGAGTTCAATCAAGCTTTATTTTTCATGCAACAAAAACTCAAGCTCGGCTCATTTATGCCTACAGAGCAGGGTAAATTTTGTGTATTCAATAAATCTAGTCTTCAAGCATATCTAAAGTTCAACTTTCATACACTAATACCATTAAAAAAAAAAAGAATCCTCAATAAAAGAAAGGCTAAAAAACTAAACCTTAATGAACACAAGAAACACGTTAATTTATACTTGCCAATTAGATTAGTCTATTCGAGTTTCTTTCATGTTATAAAAGTAGGTACTGATTTTACTTGTGATTTTTTTATTTTACAGGATTCACTAGGTTGCAATGGAGCAAACTGAGGCAGCTGTTGTTATAGTGTCCGAAAGAGAGAGAGAGATAGAGGGAGAGAGAGGAATTGAATAAAACAATATAGGGCAATGTAACTAGGTATGTGGTCTTTGTCAGACCCTATTTTGGATCTTAATAACAATGTTTCCCTGTTCATATCATTTTCGTTATCTCTTGTTTTATTGGCAGTGAAGTTTATTTCAGTAGGACATCAAATTTTGACAGGTTGCAAGACCCTATAGGCTATAGGTGTTAGCGTTATTGCCAAATTCACATTCACATCAAACTAAAATTTATGTAGCATTAGATCAAAATTATAAGTTAGGCATTGATCTACAAACATAATACTAAAAATGTCAAAATCCATATCAAATTTCAAAATCTGTTTAAATCCACATCAAAGCATGTATAGGAGGAAATCCCTTGTGCATGATATTTGAGATGATATAGTGCCGGTAGATGAGAAGCATGAGAAAATTAATAGGAAGTTGGAGTTGTGGAGGAGCAGTTGAAATAGAGACTTGCCACAAGAGTCTTATATGACTGTAAGATTCCAAATAAATTAATAGGAAAATTATACCATATGATTATACGACTGGATATGTTATATGGCAGTATAAAACTATAAGGCATTACAATTATCAGAAGACGTACTATATAGTCGATCCCAATTAATTTTGAGATTAAAGGTTAGTTAATTGAGTTGCGTCTAAATCCACACTAAGTTAGAAATTATCCTAAAAGTTCAAAGTTGAATACAAGAAACCCAAATTTCAAGAAACAAGGTATTTTGAAAAAAAAAAAGTCGAAAAAATTGCAAATTCCAAAAATTAAAAATAATATTTATAAAAAAAGTAATTATTGAATAACTCAAACAACCTGAATAATCCAAAATTAAATTCTCCACAGTTGATTTATTGGTGATCCTAAACCATCTGAGACTTCAAGAGCAATATAAACCAGAAACAACTAAAAAAAGACAGCCCTCCAAACAAATCAAACTCAAAATGAAAAAACTGAACCACAGTGCCAATTTGCTGCTGCCTTTGACTAATGATCACAAATTCCAATTTTCCACTTTGCAATAATCAAGCATCAGTATACTAATTTTAATTCTAAAATTAAGCCTATTTTTTGAAATTCCAGGATTTGATTGCAAAAGCTTTGAATTGTAGAAACTATTTGTGAAAAATCAAAGAATTCAGGGCAAATGTATGCCTTTCCAGCAAGAAAATGATGGGTTCCTAGGCATTTGAGAGTTAACCATTTCAGTTGAGACAAGAAGTTGTATGTTCAACCCTTTAATGAGCACTTTCTATCATAATGTGTGCTCATTATATAGTCAAGAGTTTGATTGATGAGAACGTGAAATACCTAGTTTCTTTCCAAATAGTTTGCAGCTGTAGTCCAGCTCAGGAGCACAAAAACTTGGTGAAAACAGAGGCTTTTTTTTTATAACACAATTAAGGAATTAAATACATAGTGTTTTAAGAGCTGACTAAAGGGTTTTGTGATAGCAATACACATAGAATGCAGAATGTTTTGAAAGAAAGAAATGGAATTTCATTTTGAATAAATTGAGAAATACACAAGCCACCATATATTTATTTCACATCGACTATGATCAACTATATGAGCTGGTATTTGATATAAGGTGACAAAAGTTTGTAATTTCAAGGAAGTATAACCAATTACCATGGAATTTCCTGGCCATCCCATGCAAAGAACTTGCCATTATCATTGTGGTTTGCATTGTTGATGATGTTTAAGAGCTTCTGCACTGAGAACTCTTTGGTGAAAAGTTTGCCTTCAGGAACATTTCTCTGAAATGGCTTAGAGAGGTCAGTGTCCACTGTGCCCGGATGCAAAAGAATGCATATTATCGGATCTTTCTTTCGTGCAAACTCCAGAGTCACGGTCTTAGTTACTGCTTGCATTAGAATTGTGAATGCAATTAATGAAATTTCTAACAAAATCTACTCAGTTCTTGATATCAAATATTTCAGTTACATGAAAGATAATATAAGAAAACAGGAATAGTAAAACTGTGAAAGGTATAAAGCAAATGCAGGTGAGGATGAGACCACATCAATGTCGTATGGATGCAAGAATACCAAAAAGAGTTCAAAGAACTAATTACCAAACAAAATATATATTATGCATTTATTTAAATGGACCATAGATACCCAGTTTCTCCACAGAATAGTCACATCTGTTCATGTAAATCTCTATCTTCATAAAGGGCTATTATCAATGATAAGACACGGATAAGATTAGCAAGTGAAAAGATTTGTTTGTTATAGACAAAGATGCACCAAAATATTGAATAAGGTGCATGCTCTGTTATAATTTGTTGTTATTTTTAATACTATTTCTAGCCTGAAATAGGAAGAGCAGGAAGACTTCTAGGACATGCTTAAGGCACCAGATGCATCCTTTTCCTAGGCTTTCGCTAGCCTGTGAATTGAATGGTCCAAAAAAAGCAAGCTGCTATTATCCTTAAATAACCTCACATTTAATCTATACAGTCATGATACAGTTTGATGATTTACATTGAATTTATCATTGTTGGAAATAGGCATAAAGCATTCCTTTGCCAAGATGAAAACACTGTATATCAATCCTTAATAACATGATCATGATTCTCCAAGTCGAGAATCAGAAAAATATCCTCGTGATCAGAAACAACCAACCACTGTGTTGATATAACATTCCACTGCATGTTGAAAGTGGTCCAGATACACTAGATGCTTACAAATTGAAGCTATAGATCATGAAAATTAATGCTATGGGAAGCCAAGAGAAGAGTTGTACACTGATTTAAGGCAGCCTTGGAAGACCGATAAGAGTGCCAACCTCCTAGACGATTATCCCCAATGGATCCCACCCTTGCACTTAAATTGGCAACCACTGCAACATCCCTCTGAGTCCCTAAGCCTCCTCCAGCTTTCAGAAGAGGCCACATGTGCTGCAAAATGGAAAACAATAGCACTTAGATACATCTGAACCATTGAGCTGTAAAACAGAAAAGAGGCAATGAAAAACCATTATTGCATGCATAAACTTGTAACATATGATTTCTAATAATTATAATCATTGTGTGAATGCCAATATTTTATTTGAGGATATCTCTGTTAAGAAGCCACTTGTATGTATGGTATTATTTTTTTTGAAAATTAGCAATCATTTTTGCTGGCTACAAAATAACATAGAAAAAATTGATGTAGGGGCTCTTCTTAATGCAAGACCATTGCACTTTGTCTCCGGACCAATTAAAATAAAAAGGCTCCTTACAATATTTTGCTTAATTTATTGAGGTATATACATAATTGGAATATGACAAAATCTTTGTACGTCCCAGTCTTTTTGTATTTCACCACTCATAAATGATTATTAATTTCAATGCAAAAGTAGCTCTGCCAAAGTGAATCTAGAACTGGGTTCTTCATAATAGAAATTATTAGGTAAGACGGGAGCATGCTCCATCTACTCACATAAATGTGATTAAAGTGGAGACACACCTATGTGGTTTCACTTTTATGTGAGTAGGAGGAGCATACTTTCGTCCTACCTAATAATTTCTCTCTTCATAAAGCATTTCATGGAGTATTCAAGGTAACAACAAAAAGCTATCTCCACATACCTTGATTACTAGAATTGGACCCACAGCATTGACCTCATAAGCAAGCATTAATGATGATTTCTCTACTTTGCTCAAGGTTGTTTCTGCACTGGAAACCAAAGAAATTAACTTTATTCCTTGCTTCGGTTTGGAGTTTATAGAAAGGTAGCTTTTGATTTACTACGATATAAAATATTGCAAATATTAAAATCTATTACTCAGCCTCAAATCTTTGTGGAAGCAGTAATGCAATAGTCCTACCTGGTTGTAACACATTTGGTATTGATAGGATGCCTGAGGCATTAATCAGAAGATTCAAAGAGCCATATTTTTCTTTTATGGACATTGCAGATGCCTGATATATAACATTAATGTCAGGTAACTAGAAGAGAAAAAAAAAGGCTAAACATACAGTGTTATGAGTACATATAAGCAGTTAATAATTATTAAGAAACTAAAACAAACTATGGGATCCTAAAGGAAAAAATTAATGTAATTAAAACATCATATTTTCACCAAAAAGAAGTTAAATGATATAAACTAAAATTTATCATTCACGACCTTTCTAACCATAAAGTGGTAGTAGCATCTAAGTTCTTCCTCTGTTTGGTTATTAAGAAAGCCAAATGCTTTTGGGAAAAAAATCATTTAGACAGAATGTGAAAACCCACAACTTGGCTTAACTGGTAGCTAAGAAAGAAAAAAAAATAAAAAAGGTGAATTTTGCTTTGGTCTAGAGCTAGACAAAAGCAAGAATGGGAACCAAGAATGAAGCATTAACCTCTATGGAACTTTCAATGGTCAAGTCCAACTGTAAAATATTGAGGCGGTCAGCAAACTTGTTTTTCAAATCAAGAAGTCCTGTTGCTCTATTAGGATTTCGACAAGTAGCAACAATATGCCCTTTCTCATTCTTTTCCAACAGTTGTTTAACCTGTATCAGACAGTGAAAAGAAAAATCAGTTTGTTCACCTAATTGATGGATTCCTTGCACCATTAAATTTTAAAATTTTATAAACAAGAGTTTTTGTGAATTATAAGTTGTGATGATTTGCACCTAAAGTTTTGCTGCAGTCAAGAATTAGAAAAACTAATTTCTCATCACAAGGTAATCCTCTATCCTAGGCGAGAATGAGAACAATAATATAAAATGGAATTTATCTCATTTCCTATGAGACTGCAACAAAATAATCCTGTGAACATTGTTAAACCATTTTAATGAAGTTCTAAGTTCTAACATAAAAATGGGACTTAATGTGGCTAAGAAAGCTATGAAAAACTGATATGGCAAATGATTTGGAATCTCAATGGCTCCAAGGGCTCTGCATTTCAGCATAGAACTCTGAAATAGTCTAAACTTTTGGCCATCTTATCTTGACAAATAGACATGATATACTAACGGAAGCAGCAGTCTGAATCTACATAGGCACATGAGAACTAGTCTACACCCTCAGGAAGCTGTGTGGCACCAAGGACAATATATGCTTTTCTTTTTTCTGCATTTAACCATCAATAGGTGACTTAGCCATGAAGTAATCAGCACAAGAACTAGTGGCAATCAAGATATGTTTTACATAAGGCTACAAATGGGCCGAGCTGATATTTGAAGAGATGAGGCTCCGCTCATCATATTTTAATGAGCTTAAACAATTCAAGTTGAGAAATTAGAGCTCAAGATTAGCTCGTTTATTTTAATAAACTTGAGCTCAGCTCACGTTCAACTTGCCCTTAGTTAATTTAACAGAGCAAACAACTTGAATATGAGCTTGGCTCTTTAGTTAGAATGAACCAAGCTTGAGCTCAGCTCATTTAAGGAAATCAAGCAATTAAGCATTCAACTTTATTTACAAAAAAATAGAAAAAAAAAAACTGTACAAGAAAATAAAATTCTAAAAAAAAAACATGTTGCATTTTAGTAAACATAACAATGAACAAAGAAAATTACAAACACAAACGTGCACACATTATCTCAAACTATTGCTTGTCTCTGCTATATATGGAGATTATGCCTTTCCAATTAATCAAAGAATAACAATCATTATTGATCATCTGAGGATTTCATACTATTTCCCACAAATCTTGCACCCATAGGAGACATTTCACAGAATTACATCTCAATCTAAATAATAGTGAAAGCATCATATACACATGCATTATTAAACTAGTGATATATTGACTGATACTTTTAGGCATGAGTTGTATTTCATTGTGCATGGAACTACTGATAATTAGTTTCTGGATTAATTAGTACACAAGTTTTTGTCTTTATGAATTAATTCACATAAAAATTATATTATGTAAAACAATGACAAAAACAGATTTATATACATTTAAAAAGTTGAACTGTACGTGCAATGTATATACATTCTTGTCACTTTGGTACTATCACAACCAGTAACCAAAATATAAGCCAAGACATCAGGAAAAAAAAATATGTTTGCATCTTAGAAAAGAGTTAAGACATCAGGAAAAAAAATATGTTTGCATTTGATAGTATTCATGAGCTCATAAATGAGCTATTTACTAGGTTACAAGCAACTTAACTGTTGGAAATTTTTGCTTGAAACTAGCATAAATAAGCTAATTTACCAGTTAAGTAAAGGTGGAAATTTTCCATCAATTCCATTCCTCAAAAGAATGGTTAAGGCCTCATGGGCAGAGTTTAAAAGAGATTACCTAATTTGGCCAGTAATTCACGACTGATCAGCTTGATGAAAGCTGCTGACTAAACAGCTCTGATATTAAAATTATAAAAATTAATCCCCAAGTTATAAAATACAATCTTAATCTGGACTAATCACGATCCTAGATAAGTTGTCTTTTGGAAAATAAACCCGTATTCCATAAGGCTCCTTACTCGGTCATGTTCTTGCTTTCTGCAAGTTGTAACATGACAGTTCTTGCTGGTCAGTCATCTCTCTCACTAAAATAAGAACACTTTTTTCAGTGCAAAAATGTAATATTAGTCTCAAAGCAATGGTTGAAATCCCATAATATTTATCAATCCAAAAAAAAATCATCTTAACATGAGGGAGGATTTACTATTAATATTTTGGTAAATGCAGTGATGGATTTATGAAAACCTGAAAGGTAAAGCATTAAATAAAATGTGTCAATCAACAAAAGGATAATCAGAAAGTATAGTCCAAAAAGTAATATGGCATAAAGAGAGTAAGAGAAATGGTATGGAAGGTACCAAAAAAGGAAAAGAAAAGTAGATCATGTAACAGCACAAGCCACTAAGACAAAAACAGGAAGCCAAGGACAAAATAAAAAGTAGTGATACAATTCAAGAATCAAATATAATAATAATAAGGGACTGGGAAACCGAAGATTCATACCAATAGAAATTACACAAATTAAAAACATTAGCAACAACTGAAAGGAAAATGAACAACATGAAACTGAACAAGCAGAAAAGAATATCTCATCGTAAAGGATGATCGCAATTCTTGAAAATTGAATCAACTCATCAAGTAAAGAAAACTTTTAACATCATCTAATACATTTCCTTCATAACCTTGGTGACTAATTATAGCTATTATAAACAAACTGAATTGATTTAAATTACAGTGAAAATATAAGAAAAAAAAATTATTTATACGTGGAGAGATCATATATTACATTTCTTGGCTCTACAATCCAACAGGAATTCATTGCTTTAAAAACTCATAGTATCATATAAGTACAAGACTTTTCCAATGAATATCAAAGAACTAAGTCCCCTATTACTGTATCAAATGAAAATTATAAGAGAGGAAAAAAATTAGCACAGTTTTCAATTCTAGTACTATGAATTTCCATAAGAGTCTCATTCAATAAATTAAGTAATGTATGTTTCCTTAATATTTATCAGTTCAATTACCAGGGGTGAATCACACATTCTTCACCAAAATTATCTCTACATAATTACAAGAAAAAAGAAAATTGATAAGTATATAAAAATCCTCAAAATCAAGAAACCCACAAAATAATTCATCAAATTAAAAAAAAAAAAAAAAAAAAAAACCATCAACCATTTCAGAGGGAGCCAGAAAATGCAAGAATCTAAAAGCCCGAGAGAATTCAAGCAATTAAAACGAAAGAAGCATAACCACAACTAATAAAGTAGAGAAGAAGAAAAACTCACAAATTCAAGGCCAATTCCTCTGGAAGCTCCTTGAACCATGGAAACCCCACCTTCCCATTTGGGGAAAGAAGCAGAAGAAGATGCAGAAAATGCCCTTTTAACTGAATTCATAGTGGTGATTGGAGTGGCCACAAATGCACGGTAGTTGTTGAGAAGAAAAAGCTTCATTCTTTTTTTTAGCTATGAGTGCTGAAAAACAGAGTCAGAGAGATCTGTGTCTGGTGATGGCATTGAAGCTGTCAAGTGGAAAATGAGTTACAGGCTAAATGAATCTGCCAACCGCCCTAAAACTGAGGATTACTGCAAGGACAAAGCACATCCACAACCCACTAATTTTATTCGGTTTTTCTAATAATAAATTTTATGGTATAAAAATATAAATAAATTAATATAAAAAATAAGTTTGATAAGAAAAAAAGAAAAAATATTAATTGAGAATTGTGTTTTGTTATAATTATTATTATATGAATTGGTAGGTTATAATTTTTATTTTTCATTTATTTATTTTATTTTTAAATTTATTTATTTAATATTATTTAAATTTTTAATAAGTGTTTATAATTTTTTAATATATATATATATTTAGGAAATATATATATTATTTAACTTTGTGAATTTAGTAAATAATATCAATAATTAAATAAATTATTTAATTTACAAAGTTAAAGCATACAGTCAATTTCAATCAAAATTTATAAATAATTTAATTAAAAATATGATATAATAAATTTAAAAGACTAATTAATTTTTTGACCTTTTAATTAATAAATTTTTTTTTATAACCGTGATTTAGAGTAATTAAAATTTTAAATTAGAATAAAATAGACATAAATAAAAAGTATAATATATAGTTATAAAAATATGTTAAGTTGAAAGTAAATTTATCTGTTAAGTCTAAAAAATAAAAATTGTGGTTTCAAATAAATGTGAAGTTATTTTCTGGAAATTAAAAAGTTTTATTAACCAATTATTCTAATTAAACACTCAATATTTTGAAAATATGAAAGCATTTTTCAATGAAACAAATAAAGCCTTACTGATTAATATTTCTGTTATTTTTTCAATGCCATCATTCCAAAAATAAATAAAAATAAAAAAGATGGAATATATGTGATGCTTTTCAAAAATAAATTACATTTGTTTTTCATGATTATTTGACATATAAAAATAAAAACTAATAATAGTTACTTATTAGCCATTAATTAGTGTTTATTGTAATTTATATTTGAATAAAATGGTTCCTAAGTTTATTGTATCATCATATTAATGAAAAATTCTAAGAAGAGCAATCTTTTTATACACTCCTCTAAATACATATTGGTATTTTTTAAAAAAATGTTAGGAATGTACTCATTGTTTTACCTTGTGTAACTATAAATGCATTAATATTTTTTTTTCTTAATAAATTATTATGATTTTTTATTAATAATATCTTAAAAATTTCATTTTTTATTTATTATATATGCTTTGAAACTTATTTTAGTAATTATATGATTGCTTGATCAATTTACGGATTTACATATATGTATATTTTTTTATTTTTTCTCATATTAAATATATAATAATTATTTACAAATAATTTTATCATTTAGTAAATTAGCAGTTGGTATTTATTAATTAATAATTATTAACTATTAGTTATAACTAGTTAATTTGTTATTACTTGATACTTGTAATTAGTTATTTCTAGTTAATTAGTTATTATTTAGCACTCATATTAATATTTAATACATAATCATTACTACTTATTAATTATTATTAATTAATTAATTATTACTTATTAATAAGCATTTGTAATTAGTTATTAATAATTAATTATTTAATATTTAGTGCTTTGTGATATAATTTTAAAATTTATAAATTAAATGTGAAAATAATATAAACATTGTAAATTATATAATGTATAAGAAGTTATTGTCACATCCCAATTCCAGTGGTGCAGTGGTCCTAGGGCGTAAACTAAACTTAAGTCAACCATAAACCCGTAAAACTCACAAATCATGAAAATCTCATCAACATCAAATAAATTGCAATATCCTATTTTATCATACATCTATCATATTCATACATATAACCAAGATCAGTTATATCTCTTTTTTATCATTTCATATCTTTCTCTTGTTCCCTAATGATCAAAAAAGATATCTCACATCACTGAGAAACAAGAGTACCCAAAAAGGTAGCAATAATACATCAAAATATTCTAGTATCCTCGAAAAACTAACTACGGAGCTCTAAAGTTCACTCCAATACATGTTTTATCATAATACCATTAATAAATATACAAAATGTCTCAAAAAATTATTACAATGTAGCTTCTTGGAGTAAAAAAGTCAAGAAACCCGATATTCTCTATTAACCCCCTCACGAGCTACGCTATCACCTGAAATTCACAGAAGATAAGTGAGCCTTCAACTCAGTAAGATATGAACATTATACAATAAGAATTAAATATCGAATCATGGTCATTAACAAATAATTATACATATAAGCATGACAGAGGTCATGAGTTTTACTTAAAAAAAAATATGGTTTTCATAATGGTTGGACTATATCAAATCATGTTGAGTTCAAATCATGGTTCATATTTAGAACAAAGAATGCCCACAAAGAATGGCATTGTCAATTTTTATCTGGTAGAACTGATCACATATCATAACATACGTATCACTAGCCTTGCTACCTCAACGTGCACACATGATTGGCCAGGCATGCGCCTAGAGCTCCTGGCCCCCTCTAGGTGGAACACCGATAAAAACCCTATCGGCTGGGCTCTCAAAGTGCACAATGAACCAATGAATTTACTCTCATTGGGAAGAACGTTCTATCCATGGGTCATGGGGTTTCAATCTCATAGGAAGCTTATTGGTCGCAAGACCACCATCATATAACATTATTCGAATCGGGTTAACAAGCAAGAAACATATGAACTTGATCCAAGAAGATTGATCAAGCTATTCACATTATACAAGTATATAAATATATATACAATAGGATAATCAAATACAAGAATACTTTGGTCATTTTAATTTCAAAGAATAATAATCAAATGGAATGTTCATACTTACCTCTTACACAAATTTCTCTTAAATTCCTCTTAGCAATCTGCCCACTTAATTCCTCAATCACATTCGAATTCCTCCTCCTAAGAAATTACCCAAATATACAAAATTAGGGTTTCTCCAAACTAATAATATTCAATATGATTTCCCATTAATTAATTATCTTAGAGTCTCTATTCTTAATTCCCAACAACAATTTCATTTATCTCTTAAAGAAAATATGCATTAAATTTTCAGAGTTACTGTTTATAGCAGTCTCAATCTCCAAATTCTCCCTCATTAATTACCATTAATAGTTTCAGATTACTAGAAATAAATTCTATAAATTCAGACTTAATTATCCTAACCCATAAACTTAAAAAAAATCCAAATAAAATAACTTAGGGAGAAAATTTAAATTATTTCCTTCAAATTGAGATTTCTGCAAATATTGCTCAAATCTGATGATTCTGCCTTAATATAGACTAATCTAGAAGTCTATTACATTAATCTGAGTATTAATGCCTTAGATAAAAAATGGAGATACTCTGAGAAAAGACTGAAATTAAACGAAAGAAGAAAGAAAGAAAATCGCAAAACGCTACTGAGATTCACTGGGTTTAAATAAATGTTACCCCAGAAACAAGCCAACCAGCTCGCCATTCTGGCTTGGCAAGGCTCCCTCGCCTATGCCAGCTCGCCAAACCCACTCCGCATTCCTAGCTCGCACTTCCAGCTCGCCAAACTTGATCCGGCATTGACTCCTCGCTATGCTGCCTCGCCAGACTCTCTTCGCGACTCTTCCTCGCATATGCCACCTCGGCAATGCTTCCTCGCCTCTTCGTGAACTGCCACTTTGCACATTCTCTCTTCTCACAACGCCTCTTTGCATAATGCCTTTTTGCCAAATCCTCTTTGCCAAAACTCTTCGCCTTAGCTCTTCGCCAAAGCTCTTCGCCTTAACTCTTAGCCAAAGCTCTTCGCCTTAGCTCTTCACCAAATCCTCTTCGCCAAAGCTCCTCGCCTTAGATCTTCGCCAAATCCTCTTCGCCAAAGCTCCTCGCCTTAGCTCCTCGCCAAATCCTCTTCACCAAAGCTTTTCGCCTTAGCTCTTCGCCAAAGCTCTTCGCCAAATCCTCTTCGCCAAAGCTCTTTGCCTTAGCTCTTCGCCAAATGCTCTTCGCCAAAGCTCTTCGCCTTGCCATTCTGCAAAAATGCCTCCTCGTATTATGCTGGCTCGCCACAACAAATTCTTCTAAGTTAAAGTCCTGCCTGAATATCCCGCACTTAGCCAGCTCGCAAATGAGTTACAATTATCCAAACTTACTAATTCTTTTTATATTTTAAAATTAACATGTAGGAGCATAACTTATCAAAATTTCAAATCAAAATATTCAATACACAGACTATAGTGACTCTCCAAAAGTCACCCAGACTCCTGCCCCAAAATCTAACCGAATAACCCTGATACAAATTACTCCCCACTGAGATATACTTATCCAAAAATTCTAAAATTTTACAGTCATCATCTCAACATACAAAGGAACATTTTTCATGTTCACAACTTTAGCTAATTCTTCCTCAGTCATTCCCAGTAATTCCAAATAGACACTACATCCCTACAGAAACTCTCAACCAGACCAGCCTTGCTCAAATAGACACAACTCATCACATACACAGAATTTTGCCAAACCATTTTCCAGAATTATAGCTAAGACATAAATTATCAACTTTTATGCTTTACACTTTACCAAATTATGTCTTTAAGACCATGCAATTACCATCACAAAAATCCTGCAACATCCAACACAGAAATTTCTGAAATTCTCAACATTCTCATTAAAATTTTAATAGGTTCTCCAAACATACAAAATCAATAAAAATACTATAAAATGGCAGATATTACATTCTTCCCCCCTTATATAAATTCGTCCTCGAATTTATAATAAGCTGCCTCAAATCTGAAATAGATAGGGATATCTTTCTTGCATGCTTTGCTCGCTCTCCCATGTGCATTCTTCCATAACTTGGTTTCTCCATAAAACCTTAACCATGGGTATCTCCTTGTTCCTTAGCTTCTTAACCATTCGATCTACAATTGCAGTTGAAATCTCTTCATAAGACAAATCCGGTTAGATATCCACTTCCGGCACTTGCAATACATGAGAATGATCGGCTAAATACTTCTGAAGCATCGACACATGGAACACTGGATGCACCTTATCCATGCTAGAAGGCAAAGACAATCTATAGGAAACTTCTCCAACCTTGCTTAAAATCTCAAAAGGCCCGATAAATCTAGGAGACAGCTTACCTTTCTTGCCAAGCCGCAGAACTCCCTTCATTGGAGAAATCTTTAGAAGTATAAGATCTCCAATGGAAAACTGAAGATTTTTTCTCTTTGGATCGGCATAGCTCTTTTGTCTACTAAAAGCTGTCTTTAACCTTTCTCGAATTAGTAGAACCTTCTCGGAAGTATACCTTATCAATTTCAGTCCTTCAATATGCTTCTCTCCAACTTCATCCCAACACAAAGGAGATCTACACTTCCTTCCATACAAAACTTCATAAAGAGACATTTGAATTGTGAAGTGATAATTGTTATTGTAGGCAAACTCAATCAATGGCAAGTGAGCATCCCAAGCTCCTCTAAAGTCTAGAATGCACATCCTTAGCATATCTTCTAGAGTTTGGATGGTCCTTTCCAATTGCCCATCTGTTTATGGATGGAAGGCTGTGCTGAAATCAAGCTGAGTACCCAAACACTCTTGCAATTTCTGCCAAAATCTTGAGGTAAATTGAGTACCTCTATCTGATATGATCGAAATCGGTACTCCATGAAGCTTAACAATCTCATCCACATAAATCTGGGCATACTGAGAAACCCCATAAGTTGTCTTAACTGGTAGGAAATGGGCCGACTTAGTCAATCTATCCACAATGACCCATATCGAGTCATCCCCTCTTGAAGTTCCTGGTAATCCGACCACAAAATCCATGGTCACTCTCTCCCACTTCCATTCCGGCAATGGCAACTCTTGGAGTAACCCAGATGGTTTCTGATGCTCAAACTTGACTTGCTGATAAGTCAAACACTTGACCACATATTCAGCAACATCTTTCTTCATTCCACTCCACCAATACGAATTCTTGATTTCATGATACATCTTGGTTGCACCTGGATACACAATATACTTAGCATGATGTGCTTCCTTAAGAATCATATCTCTCAACCCGTCAACTGCTGGAACACCTAGCCTACTGCCCTGCTTTAACAAGCCATCATCCACCTGAAATCTTGGAGCTCCCTCTAATCCCACTTCATTCTTTATCTTCACCAATTAAAGATCTCTATCTTAAGCTTCTCTAATCTGATCAATGAGAAGTGGCTTGACTTGGAAATTTGCCAAAAGTACTCCTGACTCTGACAATTCCCAACTGATTCCCATATCATGCAATCCTTGCACTTCCCTCACAAGAGACCTTCCGCTTACTTAAATATGGGACAAGCTCCCCGAGGACTTCCTACTCAATGCATCTGCCACCACATTGGCTTTCCCTGGATGATACAAGATTTCACAGTCATAATCCTTAAGCAATTCAACCCATCTTCTTTGCCTAAGATTAAGATCCTTCTGCTGAAAGATATACTTCAAGCTCTTATGATCTATGAAAATCTCACATTTCTCACTATACAAGTAGTGTCTCCAAATCTTCAATGCAAACACTACGACGACCATCTCAAGATCATGAGTTGGATAATTCATCTCATGCTTCCTCAACTACCTCGAAGCATAAGCTATCACTCTACCATGCTGCATAAGCACACATCCAAGCCCCACTCGTGATGCATCGCAATGCACCGCGTAACCTCCTTCTCCTGACGGCAAAGCCAACACCGGTGCCGTGGTGAGACAAGTCTTCAACTTTTGGAAACTTTCTTCACAGACATCTGACCACAGAAATTTGACTTGCTTCTGAGTGAGTTTACTCAAAGGAGCTGCAATCCTAGAGAAGTCTTGAACAAATCTTCTGTAATAGCCCGCCAAACCCAAGAAACTTCTAATTTCTGAAATGTTCGTGGGTCTAGGCCAACTAAGGATTGCATCAGTCTTCTTAGGATCAACTCTAATCCCTTCCTTGTTCACTATATGCCCCAGAAAGCC
>CANXYC010397392.1:0-10752 GCA_948193065.1 Aleurites moluccanus
TATGCACTTTATAATAGTGTTGTGTATTAAGTTTAAAGTAACCCAAATCCTGGGATATCATAGATGTGCTACCTGTGATTATCTACATGGTTAATATATATTGTTATTATTACAGATAATACTACTATTATTCATATGTTATAGTTATATATATAAATATATATATACTATAATGGTACTAATTTTATCATAATGCATTTACTGCATGTTTATGCTTATGAGCTCACTGAGTATTTTTATACTCATTCTTTTAGTGTTTGATATTTTTCAGGTCTTTGGTGAGGCTCGTGTTTCCATTGGCTATATATTCTTCAGCCTTGGAAGTTTATAGCATGTAAATTCTCAGTGCTAAAGAATATGTAATCAATGTAAATAATAGTTTCCATGATACTGCATAGGTGTTTGTCATATAGATAGTTTTAAGTCTGCATATTTAATGATATTTATACTTAATATTTGGGTTGATATATATATATATATATATATATATATATATATATATGTTGATATTGAGTTGTATGATATATAATGATTTTGAGATGGATGTTGAATTTGAGAATTATTGATGGAGATCCAGGAGAGATCAATAGATGAGATGAATATGGATTGTATAGAAGTGTTGTTTCTTTGTTTCTTATTTTTGGGCATAGTCCTATTTTAGGGGGAAATGCTGTCGAATTTTCTTCAGCATTTTCATATTTATTTAAGTTATAGTTGTTTGTTGTATGACATATAGATAGTCTATTGGGTTCTACGTGGTACTGGTCGCTTATGCATCACCTGTACCCTAGGACCGTCATAACTTCCGAGATAGGTCGTGACAAATATGTGGCTGCCGTTTGTTATTATGCACAAGTTTTATGTATGAAACAATAAATTATTGACCTAGGTGTGCATATACACAAAATTCCTATCAAGTGTGAAAACATAAGTTCCATCAATTTGTCTAAGAATCCTGTTCAATATTCTAGAAGCAAACATATAGACATTAGACATCATTTTCTTAAGGATAATATTTTGAATTATAATGTTTATTTGGAATTTGTTGCTATGAATGATCAAATTATGGACATCTTTATTAAGCCCTTGAATTAAGAAAGATTGAATCATATCAAAAGAGAATTGGGCATATTAGATGGTAGTGAGATTGATAAATTGCTTTGAAATGTGTTTGATTGTTGTTTTAAGTGCTTTTAAATTTTGTGCACCTTTTGTTTGTAGCGCTCACTATTCTGGGTTTAAGTGCCATGTATTGCACTTTCTAGAATCGCATCACGACTCCATTGTGGCCCCCATAAATCTAGGTATCTTTTTTGGTTTTCACTCTTCCTAGACTTGTGGTCGTTATAAGATTGGCAATAGTCATGACCCAGTTACCATAGTTTGTGTCTCTTAGTCACAGCCGCAACTCATAATTGCCAGTTGCACCCATGATCAGTCATAGCCATGACTTTTTCATTGCAGCTATGTTTCACTCGATTTAAAACTCCCTTTCGCGTCATTTTAAACGCTTTTTCCTAAACCTAAACCACTTTTCTCTCAAAACCTTCATCCCTTTTACTTCGAACCTTCAAATTTGACCCCTCAAATATCTTTTCCTTCAATTATTTCACAAAATTGATGGCTCCTAAGTGTGTTAAGACTCGTGAGGGCAAGGTTGGACATGCTTCCAAATGCCCTAGAACCATAAAGTTTGATTCCTCTCAATCCTCTGATACGGAGTCCCAATCTCCTTATATACCTACCCAAAAAGGAAAGGAGAAGGTTGTTCAACCTCCATAGCAAAGGGTTCAAGAGCAATGGAATCTCTCTGATCATGATGTTCTGTTACGATCTCTTACACTAAATGAGAAGAAGTGATTCAACATCCGAACATCCAATCGTATTGTTCTCCCCTCCAAGTATGTCGATTAGGTAGCCTTAGGAGACTTAGGGTTAGCTGACCTAGTTAGGGATAAACTTTAGGTTTTCAATTGGCTCACAATCGTACATATCACTTATGATTGTTATCCCTTGCTTGTGTTAGAATTTTTCTCCACCTTGTCTATCAACACCAATATGGTTTCATCCTATAGTGAAATGAAATTCAAACTCCTTGGACAACTTTACACGTTAAGTTGTAGGCAGTTGTGCCAAATTTTTGGCTTTTTCAATGGAAGGTGTGGACAATTGTGTTGTTGAGTTTCATTTTGATGTTTTATGGAGTTAAATTATTGACCAAAATATTGTTTTCAATCCTAGGGTGTCTAAATCAACTGGTATTCAGAGCCCCATCTTGAAAATTATTCATAGAATAATAACTTACACCATAAATTCTAGAGGTACTAGTTATAGTGCCATTCTTAAATCCAAACTATTTTTCTTATAGTGTATTGAAAATGATCGAAAGATTGCTTCAGATGGTGGTTAGCTGACCATTTTGACTCTCTTTCTAAAAGAAAAACAAGAGATATAGTTGTTGGTCATCTCATCACTAAAATTGCCTATGATATCACCATTTCTACCTTTAGGTTTCGACCCAAGTCCACTCCTTTCAAACTTTTAGTTCACCCACACAACGACCAAAAGCTCCTAGGTATGCACACATTATTGAAAATGCTAAAAGTGTCAAAAATCAAGATGGGAACTATATGTTAATGGGAGAACAAACGGTTAGGGAAAAGGACATTGAAGAGGAACAACAGGCTGATGATCCACCACCTCCTCCAGCAGCTTCAATACCTCATTCCATATCTGAAAGTGATATTTTCGCTCTTATAACTCTTATAAATGCAAGATTTGATGAGCTTGAGCGTCGACAAATCAAGCATCAATGCACTGTATTAGCTAGCATCTAAAGGTTTGATGATTGGAGCACCGAGCTTGAGAAGACGGTGACTACTTCTCAATAATCTCTCAAAGGTGTTATACAAAGGCTTAGGTGACAATAGCAAGAAATGATTGCAACATTCAATGAGATGGAAGTGCCTCCATCTCCAGCTTCTTAATCTAATGATGCAGCTTCTAGTACCAATATGGAGATTGATAAAGGCAAGGCGTCAGTTGAGTCCTTTGCTGATATTGCAGGCATTGACACCATTGCAGTTGCAGGTCAAGAAGAAGAATAAGAAAATAAAGAAGAGCCAACAGTCAAGGATCCACCTCTTACTTAATTTTAGGATTCCTTGATATTTTTTATATTTTCGTTGTATTGTTTTGGAACAATTTTTATATTTGGCCTATTTTTGGCATTTTTGGTAAGTTTGAGGCATTTTGGATATTTCCAACCTCTTACTTTTATGATTATTTGACATTTGGATTATGTTGATAATATTGCCTTCATTTTGATGGTATATGTTTGTATTGTGATTGCTTTATCTAGCATGTTAATTATTGCAACTTCAAATGTATCATGTTCATGTTTTCTGTATTTTTCATGTTTAATACTTTAAAACCCTTATTTTCTCCCATTTCCCATCACTTTTTTGAATGGTTTCAAACAAAGAGGAAGAATAAGTGCAATGGACTATATTTAATGATTTACAACTATAATGAACTTGTGGAGGGGGAGTTCTATAAAAAATGTCACAAAACTCTTAAATATTCATACATTTTTATCTTGCACTTAATGGTTGTTTGTCAGCATAAAAAAGGGGGAGATTGTTAGAACTTAGTGTCTTAACACACTCATTTTGATGGTTACAAACAACTAATTAAAGATCTAATTACATTTGTTTGTTTATATGCAAAATACAAATTTAAGTATTACAGATAATAGCAAAGTTGCAGCCACTATAAGAAAATAGTGCCTGCGACTAAGGTGTATAGAAACCCAAAGCTGAGTGCATGATCAAAGTCGCACCGCAACTAAAGAAAGTCACATTAGCTACTAAGAAGTCATAGCCACAGCTAAGGGATCCAGTACGTCCAGTAGCTCAAGGTTTGGAACAAGGGAAAAGTAGCACCCACTACTCAGGCGTAATAGTCGCTACTCAGAATGTTCAAAGTAGTTGCATCCACTACCAACTTGTCATAGCCACGATTAAGAAGTATAGAAGTTCCAAAAGCTCTAGAGTCTAAAAGAGCAATATGTCACGCCCACTATTGGGGTGTAGCCGCCGTGACTAAGGGAGCTTAAAGGTTCAGAAGGCTTTTGGTGGAACAGGGCAAAAAGTCATAGTTGCTACTCAACAACTTAATAACTGTTACAAGCGAGTCACAACTGTGAAGTTCTTCAGCCCCAGGCAAGTCTCGCCCATGACTTTAGAGTAGCGCCTGCTACTCTACACTAACTGACAAAAAAACTAGTCATTGAAAAAGCTGAAGAATGCATTTATGAGCATTTAATGAAGCAAGATGGCTCTATTTTATGGGTTAGTATAAAGGTTTAATTGTTAATAACAACCTCTACTATTGCATTAATTCATACTCTTACACATTTTGTGTCTTTTGAGCAAAATATTGAGTTTTCATATTCTTGTAGAGTATTAATTGTAATTCTTCAAGGTTGTTAAAGAGCAATTAATTGTTTGAGAGTTGGGATTAGTCAATGGATATTCTTTTTTCCTTTACTTTTGTAACTCTTAAGGGTTTGTTTATGAGCCTAGTAAGAAAAACACATTGTAAAGGTTAAGTGTGAGCCAAAACACTAAGGTTTGATCTTGAACCTGTTTAAAAGGATCATAGTAGTAAAATACTCAAGTTTGATCTTGAGGAGTAGACATAGGCAAGTGTTTGGTCGAACCAGTATAAATCTCTTATGTTCTTTCTCACTTCCCTTAATCTCACAATTAATTTTTAATTGGTGTTAATTTTTCAATAACCAATTCAACCCCCTCTTGGTTACCAGAGGACTTTCATGTTTGATGAAATTCCTTTTAAGATTGTTGCTAGGGATGAACATGACAAAGCTATTGAAGATATGATGGGAGATTTAACCTTGAAACAACAAGAGGATCAAATCACAAATGTTAGTAAAGATAATAATGAAGTAAAGGAATTAATTCAACCTACTTATCAATATCAAGAACTACATCATCCAAGGTTAAGGAATGAGGTCAAAGATGCATAAATTATTAGTGATCCAAATCAAGGTGTAATAGCAAGATCAAAATTCCATAACATTTTTTAGTATATTGCTTTTCTCTCACAAATGGAGCCAAAGAACATCAAGGATGCTCTTGAAGATGTTCAATAGATCATGGCTATGCAAGAGGAACTCAATAAATTTGAAAGAAGAAAAATGTGAACATTGGTTCCATGACCATAAGATCATTCCGTGATTGGTTCAAAATGGGTTTTTTGTAACAAATTATATGGAGCCGAAATTATGATAAGAAACAAATCTAGACTTATTGCTCAAGGGTATTGACAAGAAGCAGGTATTGATTTTGATGAAACTTATGCTCTGGTAACTAGATTAGAAATAATTAGAATGTTACTTGCTTATGCATGCTACAAAAATTTCAAAGTATTTCAAATAGATGTTATGGTTTTATACAAGAAGAGGTGTATGTAGAAAACCTCTCAGTTTTGAAAATGAAAATTTTCCAAACCATGTGTGTAAACTATCTAAAGCTTTATATGGTTTAAAACAAGCTCCAAGAGCTTGGTATGAAAGATTAAGTAACTTTCTCCTTGAAAATGGTTTTTCTAAGGGAAAAGTTAATACAACACTCTTTATTAAGCATGACAAGCAAGACTTTTAATTGTTCAAATATATGTTGATTCTATCATATTTGGTGTTACTAATGAAATTCTTTGCAAGAACTTTTCTATGTCTATGTAAGGTGAATTTGAAATGAGCATGATGGGAGATCTCAATTTCTTCTTGGGAATAAAAAAAAAAAGTAACTAGAGCATGGAACTTTGATCAATCAATCTAAGTACATCAAATAATTTCTCAAAAGATTTGGGATGGACAACACCTAACCTCAACTTACTCCTATGAGTTCTTCAATCAAACTAAAGATTGATGAGAAAGGTAATAGTGTTGATTATAAACTTTATAGAAGCATGATAGGATCTTTGTTTTATTTGACCACATCTAGACTCGATATATTGTTTAATGTTTACATATGTGCATGTTTGCAATATAATCCAAAAGAACCGCACACCATTAAAGTCAAAAGGATCATGAGATATCTTATGGATACACCTAATCTGGGTTTGTGGTATCCTAAAGGATCTTCATTTGATCTATATGGCTACTCTGATGCCGATTATGGAGGATATAGAATAGATAGAAAAAGCACTAGTGACACTTGTCAATTTTTAGAAAATATGTTAGTGTCATGGTTTTCTAAATAGCAAAATTTAGTTGCACTATCAATCACAAAAACTGAGTATGTAGCAGCTGCTAGTCATTGCACTCAACTTCTATCGATGAGATTGGACATTCATTTCATTGAATTCCTATTAAATGTGAAAACACTAATGCCATAAATCTTATAAAATTCCAATTCATTGTTTACGCACGAAACATATATTAGACATCATTTTCTTTGTGATCATATAAGCAAAAGGCATATTGATTTTGAATATGCTGATACCAAAAAAGCAATTGGTCGATCTCTTTACTAAACCATTAGACAAGAAAGCCTTCTACTTTATAAGAAGGGAATTAGGTATGATTGATACTTCTCTAGTACGAGCCTTTCTTAACTTTGGTAAAATTTCCAATATACTATATCATGATGATCATTGATGAAAATACATGTTTTGTAAGTGTTTGTGCAATATTTGTGCTTATTTGTAAAAATTAAGACCAATGTGATAGAATTTTATGAATATATGTCATTTAAGTTCAATTTATATTAATTTATTGCCAAATATATGTAATATGAGCATATGCATGATTTACGTAAGTCAAAAGCTCAAATCTTTATTTCTCAAAATTCTTTCAAAACCATTTTCACACCCATTAAAAGCTATAACGCCCGTGAAAACTCATTTTTCATCACTTCTGGCAGTAATTTTTTTCATGGCTATGAAAAACCTTTCATGCCCATGAAGCTGCAGGATTTTATCATGTCAAAGCCCTAACTCTTTCAATTTTTTTTTAACTTTTATTCTCTTTTTACTTCTCTCTCAAATTTCAAACCTCCATAAACTATTTCACCCCCATTAAACTCCATTCCTACACAAATCCTTTTACATTTCTCCAGTCTTGCTTCCAAAACCCTTGTAACAATGCCAAAGACAGAAAATCTTAATGTTGGTAGAAGAAGACAAGGTCCAAACGTGTGAGAAGCCTCTCAACCACGTCATGACCCGGTGAAGCTGTCCTATGGTCTTTCATTCTCATCTCCTCACCATCAAGACAAGTTCCTGATTTTAAGACATAGAGGTAACCCTGTTAGTGGATGACCTATTAGTTTTGTTGATTTGAGAATGATAAATATTTATGACACTGTATCTAAGTATTGCATTGATTTCTTTGAAAGCATTTATTTTGCCCAATGAGTGTAGTCTTTATCTTGAATTGGTATATGAGTTTTTCTCTACTTTGGTTATAAATGCAATGGGTGAAATGACCTTTTCTTTGGGTAATGTGAGAAGAAGACTCAGTTCAAATCAAATTGGTCAAATTTTTAAGATTAGGGCTAATGGACACCATAGAATACCTAAGAGAAGGGATCCCTCACCATTTTGGGAAGAATTAACTGGTATCTCAAATGTTGATGTAAAGCTTGCTAGGGTTTTTTAAAATTTGTGACCCACCCCTTCGAGTTTTTCATAGGCTTTTCACCTATTATGTTTTTGCTAAGGGTGATAGCAATGGAATTGTGAACTAGAAAGAATTATTTTCTCTCTATTATTTGAAATGCAATGAGCAATTTGATGTGGTTTGGTGGTTTATTGATGCATTCAAGGATATGGGTGCAAAATTGAAAGGGAACTTGCTTCTTAGGATGTATGTTAGACGTGTTGCAGAGCATTTTGATGTAGCTCATGAACTTGAGTATGGAGTGCAAATTACCCCTAAGGATTATCTTGACATGTCCACTTTTGTGATATAGGGATCGCTAAAAAGTTGCAAAATAATTAGGTTTTGATTCATGATGGAGAAGGCTCTGAAAGTGAAAGTGACTAGGATGATAGTATATTTGATGATACCTTTGAGGTTGCTCCGAGGAAAAGACAAAAGAGATGCTCCTTCAACTTATGGTCCTTCTAGCTCTCAACCTCCATCCTTATTTCGCTTGTTTGAAGAACAAGTGTTGGAGCACCTAGCTAGGCTCAACACTCATTTTGACAACTTGGAGACTTTACTCAAAATGCATTTGGATGGGATTGAAGCCAATCAAGAATAGCTGAAGAAATCAGTGGTTGATCTTCGTAAGGACTTGTCTTTGGATACCACCACACTTGATGATCCACCTCCTCCATCCTTTTAGACATTTCTCCTATTTCTTATTAAGCTTACCTTGTGTATTTCATAATGCTTATATTTTGGAACTTTTGTTTTTGGGTTATGTTTTTTGCTGGTATTTTGGTACATTTTTGTTTAGCACATTTTGGTGATTTATACTATTTTAGTACTTGTTAGATTAACATTTTGGTGTAGTGGAAAATACATTAATAATTTTGGTACATTTGATTACTTTTAATGCAATGCAAATGTGTTCTCATTTTATATATATGTGTGTTATCTCGTTGGTATGTTTTCTCTTTTATTTTTGACAAAAATGGGTATAATATATTGAGGGAGAGCTTTGGATAATTAGATGATAGTTTTTTAATGTTTCTAAACTTGAAATGGTTTAATTCAGCTTGTAATAACTAATTTGAAGCTTGAATATGTTAAAATGAATAGTTTGGCTTTAGGGGAAGCTTTAATGCTTTATAGGTTTTGTCATCATAAAAAAGGGGGAGATTGTTGATCCTATGATGATTTTGATGATGCCTAAGTATTATATTATGCATATTATTTTCTTGAAGTATTTCACTTGGCTTGTTTTTTAAGTTTGCTTAAAAATGGAGCTTCACACTCATGACAGATCTTCAGGGCCATGAAGAAACTTCAGCCAAAACACAAATTCAGACAAAAACTTTTTTCAAACCCGTGAACAACGATTATGCTCATGAAACTGAATATACTTAAAGAAACTGAGAGATTTTTTACAATCGTGAAAATTTCTTTATGACCACTGGTTTGCAGCTTGAATTTTTTAAAATGAATAGTTTGGCATTAGGGAAAGCTTTAATGCTTTATATTTTTTCTCATCAACAAAAAGGGGGAGATTGTTAACCCAATGATGATTTTGATAATGCCTAAGTATTATATTATACATATTATGTTCTTGAAGTATTTAACTTGCCTTGTTTTTTAAGTTTGCTTTAAAAAGGAGCTTCACAGCCGTGACAGATCTTCATGACCGTGAAGGAACTTTAGCCAAAACACAAATTAAAACATAAACTTTTTTCAAGCCCGTGAACAATGATTACACCTATGAAACTGAGTATGCTTAAAGACACAGAGAGATTTTTGACAGTCGTAAAAATTTGTTTATGACCGTGAAGACTTATCCTTCACGTCCGTGAAGTGCCTTCATATCCATGAATGGTGATTGGGTTGTCAACATCAGCAGATTCCAAAAACTTTATAGCCGTTAAAATGAAATTTTGAAGTAAATATTGCATTAAATGCAATCAAAATAGTCTTATTTTTACTCCACACTTTGTAGGCTATAAATACTTGAAGATTTGAAGATAAAATAATATTGAAAAATCCATTTGAAGTGAAAACTCTCTAACTATTATTCATACTATGTTTTTGTGTTATTCTTGAACACTTTGTACTTAAATTCATATTTTGAGTGTTCATTCTTGTAAAGAGATATTTGTAATTCATCTATAATCTTTCAAATAGCTTGTATTAAGTTATGAGATATTAAAATCTTTACATTCTCTTGTTTTGAGAGTATTGTGAGTGTTGACTCATTATAAAATGGGGCGAAATCCCTTATAAATCTATTATAATTGGTTTGGATGGTGCACCTGGTTTTAGTGAAACCTCAATATCGGGTTGATATTAAGAGAAATGGATGTGTCTTATTCCAAAATCGGAATACAACGGTCCTAGGATATGGGTAGGCTTAAGGCCACCGAAAACCCATTGAACACACCAACCTAACTTGTGGCTAACAAATAATATCTATAACCATCCACAATCCACAATCATAAATATCATCAATCAACCTATGATATATCACCCAAGATATAATCAACTTATTTACCATAGATCAAAGGCAAATAAGTTCCTCTATCTAAGATGAACAAGTGATAACCTAAAAGAATATTACAACCATTTAAATATTATAGAGATCTAAGAGAATTACATCTCAAATATTAAACAAATATAACCAAAAATAAACAGTCTTTACTTTCAAATAGCTTCTTGAAGAAAGAAGTCAAGAAGCTCTCTCTTCGGTCTCTGGACCGACAACTTTAGTATATAAAAACAACAACAAAAGGAGGGTAAGCCTTCAACTCAATGAATTATGCATACGTCATACCTGAGGTTCAGAATCATATCGAAGGGTCGAATGTTGTTTTTATACACATTTATAACAATGAATTTCAAAATACAGAGGTAAAAATATAGACAAATATTTAGAAATAAAATCAGAAATCGAATATCAAAATACAGAGTTCAGAGTTCAAAAGTCATAAGTGCCTACAAAAAATGGTACATCACATATATATATATATATATATATATATATATATATATATATATATATATATATATATATATATATATATATA
>CANXYC010397395.1:0-22712 GCA_948193065.1 Aleurites moluccanus
TTTTTTAATTAAATATATAAAAATAATTTCTAAATATATAAAATTAGAAAATAAATTAAATAATTAAAAAGTAATTTTATTTATTTTAATTTTAGAAAAGTAAATAGTTAAATAAAAATTAATTATTTTAATTTAATAAAAAGTAATTTTAAATTAAAAATGATATTTATTTTAATTTTAATTAAATAAAATAATTAATTTATTTTATTTTTTATATATTTAATTTTAAAAAATATTTTTTATAAATAAATAAAATTTTAGAAATTAAATTATAATTTATCAATTATTTTTTAATCCATGCAAATTACAGATTTTAATAATATTAATATTAAAATTATAATTTAAAAAATATTAAAAATTAATATATTTTAAGATTAAATATTAAAGTTAAAATTTTACCTAGCATAATTAATCATTATAGTCATAATTATACCTAGCTATCTAACAAGTAATCTTAACTTGTAATTTACCTAGCATAATTAAAATGGCTAATTATGTAGCCCTTTGTAGCAGTAGAATATGGGGACAGAGGAGAATCTTGATCCCTAAAGCTATGTATAATTTTTTTTTATACAAGTATATAAAAAGTAATTTTAATTTTTTATTAATGTCTCAAATTTGTTAAAATTATATTTTTTCATAAAATTTTATTTATTTTTTAAAATTTCATTTCTATACAAATATTTTACATATATATATTTTGATAATTATTATAAAATCTCTATATTTTATTATATTATACTAAAAAATTTATATATTTTCAAAATTATATAATAAAATCCTTATATTTTGATTCCGTTAAACTATGATATTTTTTCGTCTATTTTTTATGTCTTTTTTGTTGATTAAATTTTAAAAAATTAATTTTACCAAGTTAGGAAGTGAGTGAAATTAAAAATTAGAGAGTGAGTTAAATTAAAGGAGATACATGGGAGTGAAAATGAAAATGAAAATAAAGGGTATTATAAACTTTTTATATTGATTTAGCAGATTTTTTTAACAAAAGGATCTCAAATTATAACGATGACAAAATAGATAAATGTTTTAGTATAACTTTAAAAATATAAAAATATATTAATATAATATGAAAAAAATATAAGAGCGTCAATATAATTAATCCATTAAAATATTGTGAACTCGCTACATCAACGTCACTTTAGCTCTTTTTAATCGTGCTAAAATGTCACTTTAGCTCTTTTTAATGGTGCTAAAATTTTTCTCTTTTCTGAATTAACTGAAGATAATAAAAACCTCATTTTTATAATAAAAGAATTTCATAAACTCCTAATAATAAAACGTTAATACTTTCCCAAAAAAAAAATACAAGTGTTATATATATTAGCCTTTTCCATGTATTTTTTTTCTACTAATATTATTTAATACTTATAATTAATGGTTAAAACTAGTAATTTATAATAATTAATAAATAAATACTTACAATAGCATATTGATAGTATTATCAAATATAAATATTTATTAATAGCATGTTAATAATGTACATAAATATTTGTAATGATATTATTAGAAAAAAAAAATTATTACAAGAGGGCTTTAGACATTGGGTGCTTTTATTACTAAATTTAATTTATATTATTATTTTTTTATCTTTTAATGGATCATGCTATTAAAAAATATTATTTATTATAATATATGTGCATTTTCATCTAGTAATATTTACATGTAACGCTTTTTTAATTAGTCGATAAATTTTAAATAAAATAAAAATATATTTTTTATTTACATAAAAATATGAATATATTCATATGAGTATATATTCATTACAATTATATATAAATCCTTTGAAAGTAGAAATATCATACGTCATACCAAACATACCCACAAAATCCTTTATGCGTTAATTGTTAATTTTTATACAATTAGTTTTACACACGTGTCATAGAAAGAAAGTTCGGCACTATTGCCGAATACGTGAAATGATGTTACAATAGTAAAGCCTTTCTAATTCCATGAATTCCACGAAGTGAGACTGAAAAATTTTAGTAGGAATTTAAAATTCATTACATTTGTTAAAATTTCTAGAATTAAAGATCTAAAGGCGTAATTCCGTAAATTTATAAAGGATATTTTTGTGAATAAGGAAAAAAAAATTAAATTTTCATTTCTTAAAAAGAAAGTTTTGAAATTTATCTCTTAATTTAATAGTAAAATAAAATTATGCTAAAATTTAAATTTCACTCATAAAAATTAATACTTAATAAAATTTAACAAAATTTTTTAAAATAATATTTGAATAAGAGTGGACACTATGGTTCCATTCTCATCCATAAAAATTAATGCTTATAAAAAAGAAAATTTTGGCAAAATTTTTTAAATAATATTTGAATTACAAATATTATATTTTCTTTTTATATTGTCTCATACATTTTTTATATTTTTATATTCATAAAATTTTATTTTAGAATATTTAATTTCGACAACTCAACATATGTAATATTCTCGATAATGATATAATTAGATAGAGGAATTGAAATTAAAATTGGAACTGAGACTTTTAATATAATTTCAATTCTCTAGAGTTCAAATTATATTGAGGTTGTGATTATGACTTTTATATCATATAAAAAATTAGAATTGAAATTTCATAAAAATGAATGTTGGTGTTGGAGTTCCGCTTGATGGTGGTGGCAATGATGGTGATAGTGGCTGTCACACCCCAAAACTACTGGTGCAACTGTCCTAGGGTAAGAGTAGACATAAGGTCACCGTATACCCGTAGAACCCTTAACTAATCTGGATCAAACATACAACACATATTAACATCATGCTAAATATTCATATCTTAAATATATCTTATATATATTTTATTAACCTGATATGACATTTCCTCTTGTTTCTTACCGATCAAAAGATAATTCTAATATCAATATGGAACAAGGGAAAGTCTACAATGCCATCCATAGCAATAAAAGAATAAACAACATCACACACATCTACCGAGCTTCTAAGAGTATACTTCTTATAGACATAAATACATATATATAATTCAACTATTATTCAAAAATATTATATAAAAAAGTCTTCTTGTGGAGAAAGAAATAAAGAAGTTATGTCTTCAGGATTAACTCTCTCTCGAGTTAAGCTAAAACCTGAAATTCACAGAAGAGTGGTAAGCCTTCGACTTAGTAAGATGCGAACAATCATAATGAATAACATATATAAAATACTTAAATAGAAAATCTTAAACATGTACCAGGTACTAGAAAGAAATCTTAATATATACATTAATATCATAAGTGTTTACAAAGAGTAACACTATCCAATCATCTCATAATACATATATGAATATTAAATCATAATTCTTTTTAAGAACATAAATACCCATAAAAAATGACATTATCAAATAAACATAACATAGAACTGATATCATATCATAACATTTGGGCAGCCTTGCTATCTTTACGTGGCACATATGCTTGCGCAGGCATATGCCTAAAGCTCGTAATCCCCTTTAGGTAGAACATTGATACTATACCCTATCAGCCAGGTTTCCTCTGTGCACATTGGACCAATGAATTAACTCTCATTGGGAAAAACGTTCTATAATGTATGTTCCATAATATACATATCATGTATTGGTTCAACAGTAATTAAAAGTAATCAAGAGATCACAACATATGAATAGCATAACATATTATGCATAACAAAGACTTATTAATGAATTTTGTCCATGGAAAATAATCAAGTCATTATAAATATTCAAAGATTTTATTTAAGGAGGGTTTCAATAATTTAAACTCATAAATAATATATATATATATATATATACTTTAGTAAAAATTCTCATATGGAGAATTATACACATGAAACGAAATCCACACTTCCCTTTTAGCACTAAAAAGCTTTCCAGTCAAGCTCAATTCTTGCTCAAATCCAAAAAATCCTTTATTCCTTGAGTTCTCTTCTCCTAAATAAAAATCTCCAAAATTTCAAAATTTAGAGTTTTCTCAAAATAATCACATAAAATAATCTTCCATAAATTCTAAACTCATTAGAGTTTCTATAAATAAATTATAGAATTAATTTAATCATTAATAGATGATGAATAATAGTTATAGAAAAAATCTACTATTCACAGCGTTATCCATCTAAAAATCATAAATCATCAAAACTATTAAATCTAACCATAAATATTTAGCCATTAATGCTAACAAAAGATTACCCATAACTTAAAAATAATTATTCTAGCTAACAAAAAAACTTAACTCAAGTTAGAGAGAAGATTTGAGAAAATTACCTTATTTTCTCTTTCAATGAAATTTTAAAGAATTTAGCTTGAATTGATACTCTTATAGCCTTTATTTTATGTTTTCTAGCATTAATAAGGCTTAATTAGAGTATTAAAACCTTAGAAATGAAGAAAAATGACTTATGGTTGGGAGGAATAGGAAATGGAAAAGAAGAGAGAAGAAGAAAGAAAGAAAAAAAATGAAGTGAAGAGAAGCTACTGCCAAAAAAATAAATCTCGAGTTTACTGTTCACAAGCACTGTTCACATGCACTGTTCACGACAGAAACTGAAAAAAAATTATTTCGGCAATATATGCTAAACTAACTCTATCTTGAGCTATAGAAATCTAAATGTCTCGATTCTTCCTTCCACTTAAACTAGACACATGAGGTTACAACATATTCTAAATTCTTTCTTTAAAGTTTTGAACATAAATTTACAAAATTCTGTACAAACACAAACTTTGAGATTCAAATGAAAACAAACAAATCTCACTTCCAAAATAAATATTTCATAACAAATCTTATATACATAATTACAAAAATTTCAGAATACATACAAGTAAAAGAAATCTCAGGTGTTACAGTGGCAACCGGTTTAGTGGTGGTGGCGATGGTAAGCACCCACAATGATGGTGGCGGTAGTGGTGGTCGACGTCGATGATAGTGGACCGTCGAGGGTGGTGGCCAGCGTCTGCAGCAGGCAATAGCGGTGGTGGTGGACCACTATCGCTATCGGCGGTAGCAATGGGAGTAGCATTTGTAGTTGTGAAATTATAATTTTTAAGGATTGAATTAAGAATTATGAAATTATTTTTCTAATTATATTACAATTTCATGAAGTTATGGATAAAATTTTAATTTTAATTTTAGATGTGCTGCCAAACGATAAAAATGAAATTAAACCATTCAACTCCAATTTTAGGATGCTCAAACGGAGCCTAAGAAGAGGAAAAAAAAAATAGTTATATTTTTACTCTCTACAACCAAAAAAAAGGTGATTTAACAATGGGAAACTTTAGCGAAGCATTTCTTCATCGCTAAAGCTCGTATTCCAATTAGTATCTTGCTTGGACTTTGATAATTATAGATACATCAAACTAGTATACATTATATTATCTATTTATATTTATTAATAAAAGTTAATTATGGACTGGTACAAAGTTTTGTAATTAATTTTTAATTTTTAAGGGACAATTATTATAAAGTGGTACAAAGTTTTGTAATTAATACTTAATTTTAAATGGATTTAGAATTCTCGATGTGATTCTTAAAATTTATACCTATGAATTTCGTTTAAATATCTTTTCAAGTAATTATATTTGTCTTTTAAGAGATTTAAACATCAACATTTTTACTTCAAAATTAGTTTTATTTTATCACTAAATTAAGATATCAACATTTAATAAATTATACTTAATAATTACATTTAAATAAAAAAAAGAAAATTATTTAGAAAACTAAAATATATGGTGTGTATACTAAATTAATAACTCACAACTCAAGCTCTAAGATCATGACCGGCTACACAAATCTAACAATAATATTACAAATGAACATATATAAACTTATGAGATCCTAATTAAAAGGAATCTAATTTAAAATATTAAAATTTCAATATATTTAATCAAAGAAATACATTAAAAGAAACTTGAAAGTATAAATATTTATAAATATTTAATTAAATAATAGTAATATACTTGTTAAGTCTAAATAACTAATAAAAAACCTTAAACAAATTTAATAACGGTTTTTCTAACGTGTATCCTTAGGGCACTCGTTAAGAATCGAAAAATCGGATAATATTAAATAAATAAATTTAAAATAAAATAAATAAGTGAAAAGTAGAGATTTTGACCTATCACTAGGATGATAGTAATTGTAACGAAAAATAACTCTATCAAAATCTGCTCTCTTTTTTTTATCCAGCTCATTTTTTATATTAATTTATGGGTTAATTACTATTTGCCCCCCCTGTAAAATGACCCATTACACTAAATCCCCCCTGACTTTTCAAAAATATACTAACTCCCCCCTGATAAATGTCATAATATACTACTAGACCATTTCGTCTAATTTTGTCATTAGTTAACTCTACAAGGATAGTAAAAAGACAGAAATGCCCTTACCCTTTATTTTTAATTAATTACATTCTATTTTTGCTTTAAAAAAAATTTTTAAGGTTAAAAAATTTATTTTCATATTTTTGAAAAATTTTAAAATAAAAAATAAATAAAAATATTTTTTAAAAAATATATTTTTTATTTTTTATTTGTTATTTTTTATTTTAAAAAATAATTTAAGAAGAAATTAAATTATTTCTTAAATTTTTTGATACAAATAAAAAATTTATTTTCATATTTTTGACAAATTTAAAAATAAAAAGTAAAAAATATTTTTTAAAAAAATATTTTTATTTTTTATTTGTTATTTTTTATTTCCAAATTTTTATTTTTTAAAAAATAAAATAAAAATATTTTAAAAAATATTTTTCAAATATTTTTAAAAAATATTTTTATTTTCAAATTTGTCAAAAGTATGAAAATATATTTTTTAACCCTAATTTTTTTTTAAAGTAAAAATAGAATGTAATTAATTAAAATTAAAGAGGAATGACATTTCTGTCTTTTTACTACTCTTGTAGGGTTGACTAACGGTAAAATTGGACGGAAGAGTCTAGTAGTATATTATGACATTTGTCAGGGGGGAGTTAACTAACGGCAAAATTGGACGAAAGAGTCTAGTAGTATATTATGACATTTATCAGGGGGGAGTTAGTGTATTTTTGAAAATTCAGGGGGGACTTAGTGTAATGAGTTATTTTATAGGGGACAAATAGTAATTAACCTTTAATTTATTTATATTTCTCTAATATAACTATTTTATAACTATATTTTATCTGAAATAACCGGTTTTAATGAGTACCCTAATGACACTAGTTAGAAAAACTTTTTCAATAAATCTATCAAAACTTCAATTCTCTCTAGTAGTCCGGAAATCATCTAAAACGAATATAAACTGAAATATTCTAGTCCTGATATGACTTTAAGGATGAAAAAAGAAATTAACCTTACGAATCATCAATAATCTACAAAATAAAAGTCTATAGATAAATGAGCACACATAATATTGCTCAATGAGAACACATGTAGCAGGGAATTTCCTAATCATATTACTTGTATTAAATCATATGTACAAATCATCAAGTATTTTATATAACATTTAAGATAATGCAACAACTCACAATTCAAATATTTGCATAATATATACTTATATCCTTAATTTCATATAAGACTTCAGTAACATATTTAATTTATATTTCACATGGCATAATCAAATAAGATCTTAAATTCAAATGTCAAATGCCAACTTAAGCACTTCCATAGCCATAATCAACATTAAAGTAATTGCACTATAACAAACATTATAGGAAAGACCTTGTCATACTTATTAAATAACATATAAGACTTTAAACCCAAGTATCATTTGCAAATAAAGCCCTGAAAATAGGCCCGATACACATATAAAATTTTAGAGATTTCAGCCCAATTCATATAATAGTTCACATATAACCTAAGTACACCATGAAAAATTCATCTCATTGTCTTATCCCAATACACTACAATAATGACAAATATAACTCATGATATTAAGCACATATCAATAAATTCATAGTAGTATTCAAACACACACACACATCAAAATAATTTGTTCCTTGATTTCTAATATAAATAATATAACAATAATCAAGTTTTCACAAAAATTACTCATTAATTAATTATTAAATTAGCACATATGTCCTTACCTATTGCAAATTATCCAATCAACAACTACCTATCTTACTGATTCTGTTGATTAGTCAAATCTTCTCCTCAATACATATAATTCATATTAACAACTAGAATCTAACTTTCCTAATAAAAATATGCAATACTTATAATTCATATTAACAACTAGAATCTAACTTTCCTAAAGAAAATATGCATTAAGTATTTAAATATTATATACTATATAACATGTAAATGATATGCAACATAACATTCAACTCCAAATCCCTTTAATACCTATTATGACAACATAAATTTTGTACTTTAGACCCCCCCAAAAAAAATCTAAAGTATACTAAATTTTAACAAGAACTAGCTAACATAATAGTAAACTTAACCCCGAAAATGTCTCAATTTGAACTTTATTAAAACCTCCAAAATAACTTCAAACTGTTAGTAATATATGCCCTAAAGCTATGTATATATGTTATGTGATTGTAATACTTTATTCCCATGTATGGCAAATATATATATATATATATATGTTTATTTTTGTGAAATGTGTTCCATAATATTGAATTTATATAGTCCTTGAGTACTTTGTAAGAGAATCTATTCTCAAGAATTAAGAAAATGACTGACAGATCACTTTTGTACAAATACTTTAAAATATTTATGGTCATGAGATTATTGATTGGGCATTTTTAATTCTAGAAGACCATCATCTTTGCGTTGTTTTCTATAGGTAATATGAGATACTTATGATTATACAAGTAGTGTATCCATGCTATTTGACATATGATGGTGAAACAAATATGTGGATACTTATAAGATGAGTAGTCGAACTATGATGTTACATGATAAGTGCATGAAGTTTTACCACTTCTTAATATTTCATCATCTAGGTAATAATGGTACGAATAATTGTTTGACTTGAGATAACATTATCTTATGCATAAATGGTTATGATTTGTTACTGTTTACACACTAATGCTATTCATGCAAAGGTATATGGTATGTGATAGTCATAACTAGTTATATATGAAGTGTTAACCAAGATAGAATTCATTAAATAGGGTAAATAAGGAAGAAATCATATGTTATCTGGTTATTCTTGATATTCAAATTATTGGTCAAGGTAGATAAGTTTCAATAGAAAAGAGTTTTCTAGTAGAAATCAAATTTATCAAGAATTAGAATCAAGATGAGGACATATAATTAAGGCACATTAAAAGTTTGAGTTTACCATGATCCTAGTTGAGATTAGAATGTTGTAATAGAGGGATTTGAGTGCATGGTAATTATGAACAATGGTCCATGCAACGTTTATAAGTAATCAAGTATAAATTTGCATTTCTAATTAGGTAATTGTGATATGTTATACTAGACATTACTCATGATTTACGAGACTAAGAATAAAATAAAGATTTCACAATTAGTAGAGAAAAATAGTTTTCTCAATCCCCCTGTGTAATACCTTAGAAAATAGTCTAAGGACACCTATATGAATTATCATATAAATCCTATAGGAATTTTTTTTTAATTAAATTTTAAGAGTTCCATTTTTAAAATAAACCAAGTATACCTTAAATTAAGTACCTAAATAAAATAAATTATAGTAAATATGATGTTAATAATGTGATTGAATATAAGGTTGAAAATGATTTTTAGTTAGTGTAGTAACTAAAGATGGCAAAATACTAAATAAGTAAGGAAGGCAAAGGTAAAATTAGAAATGAATAAAATTAGTGAGACCTATGGTGGGATTCACATCACATAGATTTTTTTCAAATGGAATGGAGACTTGAATTTTCTTTTATCTTCTCCCATTTTCCTTTAGTATGGCCGAACCATATTCCTTCTATTGCACCAAAATTCTTTCAACTCTTTTCTTTGTTTCCTCCATTTTCTAAATCCAAATTTTCATCTCTACAAAAATTAAGGCTCCTTTCCAAATTAAAATAAGTGTTTAAGGGTTAGTGAGGAGTTCTAAAGCTAGTGGAAAGAGTAGATTAATCATTAGACGTTCATAAGGTGTTTTATCTCTTTAATTGAGCATCTAAAAAGGGTGATGAATTTGATGGAGATTCTATTTTTACTTACTTTGAATGAAAGAGCTAGGCTTTGGTTGTTGATTAATTAGCAAATCAATAAGTAAGAAATCAAGAAAGTAATTAGAAGTAAACAAAATTTAGGTAAGATAGTAGTTCTCTTATTTTTGTATTTTATTCTTAAAATTTTTTTGCTTAATAGATTAGAGTTATATATTTATGCTGAATTGGGGAAGGAAACCTTGTGAACTTATTTTTTTAGATATTATCTTACTGATCTAGGAGTGTCCAATTGACCCAAAATTTTAATTAAAGATAAATATGTGTTTCATTTATATACTCTCAAAATTTCAAAGTATTTGGAGATTATTTGGTAGAGTAAACGGATTTTAGTATACAAGTTGCCAGATAATATTCTGTGCATGACAGATTTATTAAGCTACTAAAATTAATTTATTTTATGGGATAAATAATATTGGTTTTGAACTAAATTTAATATAGATCTTAGTACACATGTTAGTAGGTTTTCTATAAATTTCAGGTTAAAATGACATGATTTTCTATGATAAATAATTAGCTAATTTTGTATTGCTCAGGTTGTCCAATAAGATCGTAAATTTTAGGAATATAATTAATTAGGTTTTTTGGCATAGCAAATGAACTTTAAATGAGTTGAAATTCTATATGCAAGTTCTTTAAAACTTTATAACTGATTTAGAAGATTAGTTTTAGAATGATTATTAATGAATAATAACATGAAAAGTAGAATTTCCTCTTAATTTTCCTCTTAATCTTTAATAATTCTTTAATTGATTGTTCATAGACTATAAGAAGTATAAAATAATAAAGATTTGATTTAGATGATTAAAGGTAGGAAAACCCTAATATGATAATGAAATGAAATAATGATTATAAGTTGTAATGAAATTAATTGGAGGTTAATTAAAGTGTTTCGAGTAAGAATTCATAAATTGACTTGAGTAATTAAGCCAAGAATTCATAAATTGACTTGAGTAATTAAGTCTTAAAGTTAGGGTTCCATAGTTTATTGTTATGATAATTAAGGTTTTTATGTAGGATGTGTGGGTCAAGGATATAAATGGATCCTAAGCAAGAGATAATGAAGGAAGTATGGAAAAAAAGGATAATTGTTATTAAGGTGAGTTTTAAATATGTCATTGTACTTGTATTTGATTCTAAAAACTATTTTATTGTTATATGTCCGTTGTTTTATGTTGTTCGAATGCTTGTAGAGCAATTTCATTAATGAATTCAGTCTTTGGCCAAATCTCTTTATTGACTTGTTATTGAATTCTTTGCTAAAATTCTTTACACTATCATATGTGATCCATATGAGATGAATTGACGAAAAGTGACCCAATCGATGGGATAATAATACATCTACATTGTGCACAATAATCTTATGACCCTAGCTAGCAAGGGAAAAACTAATCCTAGCCATAATATGATTATAGCTAGGAAGGGGTAAATTAATCCTAGCAATAATATGACCCTAGTTAGGAAGGGGTAAACTAATTCTAGCCATAATATGCCTTGACATTTATTCTTTGATTTTTACTCAGTTAAATCTTATTTGCTATTGATCACTTGCTATTATCACAATTTGATATGTCATTGTAAATTCTCATACTTACTGTTCATTTGAAATGCCATTGTAACTCCTAATTTTTATTGTGCAATTGTTAATTCATTGTTATTGAAATAGGAATTAAGAACCATTCTTGTGAGCTAGCCTTGAAACTCCTAACCTTATAAGTAAGGTGATATATTTATTACTCACTTTGTATATACTCATCTTTTATGTAGTTTAATATTTTTCAGGATCAAGATAAATAATAGTGGTTCATAATGCATCTTCTTCCTCTAATTTAGGACTCCTAATGGCAATGTAAAAAATTTTCATTTTGGGAGTCTATTTTAGATATTCTAAATGCTCTATGGCTAGAGGTCTTATAATTGAGTACATATGTGGATTAATTTAGAAATATTAATTGATCTAAATGATACTATTATGATTATATATATGTGTATAATATGAGTGAGACAATATTTGATAATGTAAATAAATTTATTAAGTCATAAAATATTGTATAAATCTATATGAATAAATGTTGATTTTTGAAGAAATGAGTACTAATTATTGTCGTGAGGTGAAAGTCATACTCAAAGTATTTTTTTTAATGCAGATTTGACTTTGGGATATTTCTTAGTTTTCCGGAGATATCACGCTGGAAATTATCTATGGAAGTATATGTGTATGGGTTCTTTGAATGGTTGGAAGTTTTAGGCTTTTTCATATCCTACGACTGTCATGTATCTGAAAAGAAGATATGACACATTGCTAATTAGACAAAAATTTAAATAGTAAGGATTGAAGGGTGCTGCAATATATTTTTACACAATAACCTCTCATATAACCTATTTTAATTATTTAAAAATTTTTAAAAAATTTTTTAAAAAATATATTTTAATAGTGTTTGATATAATGAATTTATTGATGTATTTTTTATACTGAATAAAAATTATTTGGACTGCTAAAAATGTATTAGAAATTTTATATATTATATTTAACGGTCTAGATTTAACGCATTTCTAATACATTTTTAGTAGTCCAAATGATTTTTGTTTATAATGAAAAATATATCAATAGATTCATTACATCAAACACTATCAAAATATAATTTTTTAAAAATTTTTTAAAAATTTTTAAATAGCTAAAATGAGTCACATGAGAGACTGCTGTATAAAAATATACAGCAGCCCCGCTCAACCCTCTTACACAATATAGTATTCATTTATCAAGCTATCAAAATTAATACAATAATTAATTAAAAATTTTAATTAATTAATTAGTGGTAATAGAATTGAACTTGTAATTAAATTTACAAGGTCTCTAACATGTTTTGAAGTTTAATCCATATGGGCTTGTGTCAATCTAGTTTTAATTTATAAGAGATACAAATGGAAAGAACTGAATTGAAATAAGTTTTGAATTAAATTGAAAGGTAATAATAATATTGGGTTTTATATGTGATATAGGCCCAACTCATATATGGTGGGAAATTATTAAGGGTTTTTACAAAAATATCCCTAACATGTTTTGAAGTTTAATCCATATGGGCTTGTGTCAATTTAGTTTTAATTTATAAGAGATACAAATGGAAATAACTGAATTGAAATAGGTTTTGAATTAAATTGAAAGATAATAATAATACTGGGTTTTATGTGATATAGGCACAACTCATATATGGTGGGAAATTATTAATGGGTTTTTACAAAAATATCAAAAAAAATAAAATAAAAATTTATTTTTCCTATTACAAAAATATTTTTTCAAAAATACTACATACCTAAAAATAATTTTTCAAAAATGTGATATATACTAGATATATACTAAATATAGACTAAATATATACCGGATATATATCAAAAACAGTAAAAGTGAAAAAAAAAATAACAGTAAAAATGAAAAAACAAATAACTAAAAAAATTGTATATATGTGTATTTTTTCCAATTATAAATGGGGCTAGTGGTTAATGGACCAAATAGTTGGCCCAACTCTAATGCAAAAATTCTTATTTTCGAAGGAGAGTTCCACTAAGAGGTAATTTAGTAATTATTAATATCAAGTGGTGAAAAAGTTGATTATTGCCATTTTTATCATCTTTTCTATTTTATGGATATTTTCTCATCCACCACTAAGGTGTTAGTGGAAAAGATGGAGAATATAAAAGGTAGAAAGAAAGATGAGTGTGTTAAGGATGTGGTGAATGGTGAATGAAATAGTTCATTCTATTTCCAACTTCTAACTTCGTGCAAACTAAAGAAAGGATATATAGATTGAAAAAAGGTAATAAAGAAGAAGAGTTCATCTCTTGTTTTCTTTATTCTATTCTCTTTCTAGTAAATTTCTTTGTAAAAGAATCAAGAGTTTGTAAGAGTAGTTTTGAAGTAAAAGTCCAAAAGAAGGAGCCTAATAAATTCCAAAGGAGCTTAAGGAAAGGTTCTTGAATCATTATTTGGGACTATTCAAGAGGGAGTTCAATAACATCCTAACGAGCCAAAGGAAAGCTTATTAAGTGGAGCTAGTGTGGACTAACTAAAGGTTTCACAATTGAGGAGCTCCATAAAAAGAAAGGAACAGTGTTTTATGTGCATCAAGAGGTAATTCAAATACTTTATCTTTTTATTGCATATGTGTTTTGCACAAAATTAATTGATTACTAGCTTGAGTTATGGGCTTAATCTATTGGTGGGAAATTTTTTTAGAAAGTCTGAAATTTCACCTCCATCCATGCTTCTATATGCATCATAACCTATGATATTAGAGCCACCTAATTTATGCCAAACTCTTATATGTGTTGTTTTAGAGCTTTTAGTTTTGATTGAAAATGATTTTATACAAATATTTTGCAAAATGAAGAGTGGAACCGGCGTAACGCTTTGGCTTGTAAAAGTAGTTTTTGGACAAAAGCAAAATTAACATCCATCACCTTTGGTAATATTTGTTACAATTTGCTTAAATTAAAATCATTTTGGGCAGTAGCAAAATTCACGCGCATGAATATATGTAATGGGTGTTACCTAATTGAAAATGGTTGTCATTACTCCAAAAGAGTTTTAATTCTAATATTCAATCCAACAAAAGTTGTAATTGGAATATGATTTCAATTAAAACATATTTTGAATATGAGATATTCAAAATGGTATTTGGAAATGTTCCAAATTAACAGAACACATAATTCAATGTTGTTGTTATGTTTATGTTTTGTGTTATATGTTTGTGAGGCATAAATGGTTGATCATGGACTTAGCAAAACCATAATGAATGTACAAAATAATAAACATTCTAATTGGATTCATGGATCAGCATACTCTAAATAGGAATCATGGGGAGTACTTCCTGATAAATATTTTATTAATAAAAAATAAAATTGAGATAATGAAATATAAAAATGAATAAATTCATACACCAATTATATAATTATTGCATGTATTTATAGAAAATTCAACAGATCAAAAACTACATAATAGAAGGGTAACCCTCCTCTTTACTAATTTCCATCATACTAATAGAAGATTAAATTTAAATTCTCCACCCTTTCAAACTTTTAAATGAAGAGAATACTATGGACTAGAAATGCTCTCATCAGCAGATTGGTTAGAGATAATTATAGAAAGTGACCCCATTTCTGTGATCTCCAATATTCAAATGCGCAAAGCTAGACTTCAACCCATCCATTTAATACTAGAGGATGTTCGTACGTAACTTATGTTTTTCTTGTAAATCTGTTTTATTTTCATTTGTGAAACACAAAAGGTAGCTCATCATTTAGCAAAGTTAGCCTTGGTGAATGATGTAAATGCTGTTTGTTAATTGATATCCCTCGGACAGTTGGTCATTTTGTTTCTTTGGATGTCTGCTGAGGTTCTTTTCGAAATGTTGCTATTCTTTCAAATAATAATAATAACAATAAAGAGAATAGACAAATTAAACTATATCTAATTAGCATAGAATGAGTTACCATTAATCCAATAATTGACATCAAGAGATATTTTATTTGGGGACGAAATTAAAAAATTAATCTTAGGTGTGTTGAAAAAAAATTTTATATAAAAAATTAGATTTGAATGGACCGAAAAAATTATTTTATATAAAAAAATATATTTGGATGGGTCAGATAATTTTTTATTTATAAATTAATATTTTTTTTATTAAATGGCCTAGGCCCACTTGAATTACAAGATGACTTTAATCCCTTACTCTATCCAAAATCTCAATTTAAACTTTCAACTTTAAACATAATTCAAGAATACTAAAAAATAAAATTTATTAAACATAATTCAAGAATACTAAAAAAATATAAAATTTATTATATCTATATAAAATCTAGCGATTTGTGCATGTAAAACTTGATAATATATTCATATTTGATTTTACTCTCTAATATTTAAAAAATAATTGAGGTCAAAATTCTGGTTCAATGGTCAAACTAATGATACTAAAACTATTTAATAATGTAGACCATCCTAAAACATAATTAGTATCAACAAAAGAAACTCACAAATAACTTGCTTGGTGGGGAGGGAAAAGAGGATTAAATCTGGCTGATGGGTGGTCCCTAAGGCATGATGAGTTCAAATGGGCCCAAAAGGTTTCCCTCAATAACACAATTGGGGGACAAAAAAATTTTCTACGAGATGCTCTGTCCACATTTTGAGGTGAGTGATTAATAACAAATATAAGGGTAAACTAAGCCGACAAGTGATTTTTTTTTTTTATTAATTAAAATTAAAATTTTTTATATTAAAATATAATTTTTTTTAATAAATTTCTTAATTTTAATATACAAACATTATATCAAAAGAGATAAAAATTAAAATTAAATTTATTATTCAGAAATATATGTATTTATTATTAAATTATATATAATTATATTTTTTTTAATTTTAATATTAAAAATTTGCAATTAATTTAATTGAACTAATTAAATATAATTTAGTTAGTCTCACTTATTTAAATATACAAAAATTAAAAATTAAAAATTTAACTTTTCATTTATTATTATAATGAAAATTTTCATCAATATGATAAAAATTATGTCTATTATATAACTTAAAACTTTCTTATTCATTTGATCTTCTTATAATAAGAAAATAATATTTTAAATTTATTCATAATATTTTACTTAGAAAAATGTCAATATAACATATATTATTGTTATTATATGGTCCATTTCAATATGGAGTTCCCACATAGCCTTTGCTCTCCACAAGTCACAATATAATTAAAGAAAAGCCTTTATTGATCCCATCATAGCATGGCCTACTTAAAACCTAAAGAACCCAATTAGTTATTGGTACTCGCGTTGCTTGACCAACTTCACTCTTTATTCTTCTTCCATTTATTTAATTTTTTTTTTTAATTCATAAGGTTAAAATATTTATAGATCAATTAAAATTAAAATTTTTTTCAAATAAATTTAAAAATTTATATTTGACTTCTCCATTTAAAAATTATCTTTAAGTGCAAGCTACATAAATTAAAATCTAATCAATAAAAAAAATAAAATTTTTTATTAACCAAACCAATTGTTTCATTATTTTCTATATATATATATATATATACACACAAGATTAAAGGTTTTTTTTTTTGCTTTATATGGAAGAGTATATTTGGGAGGTTGTGTCCTTGGAAGAAAAACAAGAGCAAGTGACCAAAGACTAAAGGATATATATATGTTAATGACTACTTCTTTGAGGTTTCGTATCTTACATGTACCCACCCAGCATAAAAGAAGCACTTCGATGTATATATTAGATCTTGTTCTTATACATTGATTAATTATCAAGTACTAGTGCTATGCCCAAAAAGATAATAACAAAAATAATACTAGTTGGCATTTCCCTTAGTTTATTACTAGTAATTTTTTCTTAACTAAATTAATCTAAATAAAATGTTTTAGATATTAAAATTTTATTACTATGAAAATATAATTTAACTTCTTTTTTGTATTGAACAAGATTTTTTTTTTTTGTATTGAACTCTAATTCTTTTCATAGGCAAATCATTTAGGACACCATGTCTTAGGAACATCGCAAATTAACCAAAATTATTATACCACCACCACATGTATAGATAAGTTGATATATAATGTTGAGTTGGCAAGTATTGACCTCATGATCTCTCATTTCTTATTTGTCTTTAATTTTAATTATTATCATCCACATTATACCATTATTATAAACACAAAACCCATAAACACCATTCCAACCCCTCCAAACTCCCTCAGAAGCACTCCCAAATTCCCAATCATGGAACATCACCACCATCACGAAAAGACTAGCTCTAGAGACATTTTCTCCTTCCCTAGTACTCCAAGTCAAGACCAAGATTCTGATTTCGAATTCGGCTGCTTAACTCCGGATTCTCCTTCCGGTAGTGACCCATACAAGACTTCACCAGCTGACCATCTTTTTTACAATGGCCGTCTATTACCACATTCTTTCCCACTTCAACAACAACACCAAAAAACTCCAATTGTTCTCAGCGACAATTTATCAAACACCTTTCGTGCATCAGGCAGAACCAACAGCATAAGTAGTAAAGATTCTCTAACGTCATCAAGAAGTAATAGCGTTAATAGTAGTAGAAGCAGTGTCAGCTCAAGAGTAAGTTGTAGTAGTACAACAAGCGACAGTTCTGAAAGGAAATTATTATATTATAGTGCAAGAATTGGGAGCAGATCATTATCATCAACACCAATGGCTAGTAAAGTTATTATGGCACAGTTATATGGATCTTCGCAAAGGTGGCAACATATCATGCCGACGCCGACGCCGGTTTTGAAACGTGAGAATTCAAGAAGAAGAAGTGGTGGGTTTTTGGTGAATCAACAAGGGTTGATGATAAACAGGAAAGAAAGTGATCATCAAGAAAGGAAAAAAGATAAGAAGTATGGGATTTGCAAAAGATTTTTGAGGTCTTTTCTAGTGGCATGTAGAGAATGCCATGCCATGGAACCATCCACAAAGGATGATATTTTACAAGAAAATGTGAATATAAGATAATTATGAATATATGTATTTTTTTTGTGTGTGTTCTTTTTTGGAAGGTGATAAATTATTACCTATAATTTTTGCCTATCGTAGTAAATTTATTTTTATACTTGTTCAGAATTTTTCGTATAAAACTTCTGCAAAGCAAATACATTTTCTATGAATTTGGGTAAAAATTCAAGTTGTGATCGATAAGTCGAGCGCAAATTTTCCTTTTATTGAAAGGCTATATGTATGGACTTCTTCTTTTTCTTGGAGGGTATTGATTTTGCATATAATTTGGTTGGGATTTTGAGCAAGTTTTCACCTTTTTTTATGCTAAAAAGTGGAACTACTCAAAATTTTACTCTCAAGCTGAAAGAGAGCGTCAATTCAATATCATAAATAGCCAAAAGAACACTTAAATATTAATTAATGGGTTGATTTTTCCTGTAAAAGTCATTTGATTGTGAGGTGCCTAAGAGACTTTCTAGAGCGTGGATTTGATAATTAATGTATTCTAATTTATTCTGGTCATCATAACAAGTTTCAACGTAATTAATTCTTGCAATTATTTAGATTATTTTTTTTATCGAATTATTTAGATGTTTTGGACATGTGGTCTTGTGGCAAATCCCATTTGCAAGCGATAAAAATAATTGCCACTAGTAATCAGTCATGTGTACTTGTTAATAAAGTTTAGTTGTACTTATTGATAAAGTTTAATTATAGGACCTCCCCTAAAATCAACAATTACGCACTCAATTGAAATTTTAACAATGCATTTCATTCTCAAGAAGATGGCAACCGGAGAAAAATATTTAAACATTAGAAAATATGCTACAAATGTGTATCTTGGATTTTGGAGGCAATTGAAATTGAATACGCCTATAACAATAATAATCGTTCAACTATCAAGATGACATCTTATGACACATTATATGAAATAAAATATATATCTCATATTTGTTGATAAAAAGATTTTCAAAAAATCTGAATTAATCTAATACATTTTGAAGAATTATAAAGGAACGATTGAAGATAACTTTCAGTCGTCAGAATAATTATGCAGATCCGAAGAGAAAAGATTTTCAGTTTGCAATTGATGATCATGTATTCTTAAAGATTTAACCAATAAAAGGAAGTGATGAGATTTGCAAAGAGAGTTAAATTATCTCCATGATTTATCAAGATATTTGAAATATTAGATCGAGTTGGCGATGTTATGATTATGACTAAAAATTTTAATGGGATTTGGAAGAAGATCTTTTCATATTTTTTGTGTGAGAAATATTCCTTATTTGAGTGGATGATTATTTCCTTTATAGAGTAGAATTCCTATTTTAATTTATTCATATTTGGATGAGAATTTTTATTGAGTTAGAATTGATAATAAATATTATCATAAATATGAGTATTATGTGAGAGTTTATTTGACTTTTATCCAAGTATGCAATGACTCTTGCCAATAGCTTATTGAAGAAGATTTGTGTCCCCGTGTTGTAGTAGGGTTATAGTAGTCATAAAGTGCATGAGTTGAGTACTTTTATGATAACTGAAGATATTGTGAGAGGATTTATAATTTTGTCTGTTTAAAAATTTTAGGGTAAATTCTAATTTAGTCTCTAAATTTTGACGGGAAATACGGTTGAGTTTCTATATTTTTAGAAACTCATGATCATATCCCTGCATATTCACCCATCAGATTATTTAGTTCTTCCATATATTTTTACCGTTAAATGCCTTTGAAAATATTAAAATACCTTTCATTCACTCTTAAATTTTCCATTCTACTCATAGCAAAATCCATATTAAAATTTTTCTATCCCACCATAGCAAAATCCAAATTAAAATTTTCCATCCCATCCATAGCAAAATCCAGATTAAAAAAAATAATAAACAAACAAACAAAATTGAAGAACAACAAGCTATTGCCTAGCCCACTCGCACGCATACGCAGAAAAGAGCCAAAGAGTTCCAACTTACGGCAAGAGCAAGATTGAACTCTAAATTCTTTCTACTCCATAAACAGTCGCCAAGAACCACTGCCTTCTCCAACCTCCTCCTTTGCATTTTCTACTCCACCGCCCAAAAGAAAACCTTCACGACACCCTTAGAATTGCCTTCCTCTTCCTTTGTACAATACTTCAAAATCGCATGAAGAAGCAAAAGGAATCAACTAGTGAAGCAACTTCAAGATCCTGTCTCAGATCGAGGAAAGTTCAAACTCGATCTTGATTCGCTGTGAACAGTCAAATCCCCGATGTAGTACCTCACCATTGCCGTGAACAGTCGAAACAGTGTTGTTGCTTCGTGTGAATGAATCAAAAATCAACCTTTTTGCTTCTTTGAGCGTCTTTCTCGACCTCTTTAGTTTCTTCATCTAGGTATACATTCGTGGATTTTCAGTAAAAGGATTTGGAGTTATTAGTTATGTCCAAAATACGATTTTTGGATCAGATTAAGGGAGGAGATGGTAGAAATGTAGGAGTAGGAAGTGGAGGAGTAAAGAATTCTGGTGGAAAAGCGAAGGTTTTTGAGAAGCTTTGGAGAAAGAAATTTGATGGCCATCAATGGTAGAGATCAAAGGGTTATTACAAAGTCTCTGAATTTTGTTTGAATATGAGATGTGTTTCAGTGAAAGGATGATTTGAAGTTATTACTGGTATTTTGGGCATAACATATTAATTTTTTTAATTTTATTTTTAATATTTTAACCAAAAATTAATAAATGGATTACATAGTATAACGAAATAAAAAAATAGGAACACGATCATGACAGAGACTCAACCGTATTTCGAGTCAAAACCTAAGGACTAAATTATAATTTACCCAAAATTTTATTATGTTGATATGATGATATAGTAGATTATCTTTTCGAGGAACCGTGGACGTAGATCTATTGAGAAATTGAACCACATTAAAATTATTTGTATTCTTTTTTCTTTTTTCTTATCATTACACTTATAACTCTGAATTTTCCCTAACAAGTGGTATCAGAGCTGTCGATTCTTATTTTGGGATTCAAGAGTTATTTTTAGAAAAGAGAAAAAATATTGAGTTGAATGGAGAAGATGAAGAAGGGAGAGATTTCTTTGATCATCTTGTATAGAATGATAAGAAGGCTTCAAAATAAAGAAATTTCAATGGTAAAGGTCTTATAGAAAAATCATATAATGAGGGAGTGTACATGGAAAAGGCGAAGCTAGCATGGATGTCAAATATTCACAATTATTCTCATCAAAAGTAAGTTTCTAAAATTTGAGAACGAATTTTTATAAGAAGGGGATAATGTAATACCCCATTTTTATTATGTGATTGATGTGCATTTGATTGTATATAGCATTTTTTGATTGATGATTAGATATTTTGAGATTGATTATAGTATGACATAAATTGAGTATGAATTATATTGATCTATAGAATTAATTAATAGTGTAATATCTGCCATTTTTGAAGTGTAATTATCAATTTTATTTGTTTGGAAATTTTTAAAAGATTTAAATGAGAAGTTTGGAAATTTCAGAAATTTTGTTTTGAACTGCAGCAGAATTCAGTGTTAGCCATTACTTACTCTTAAAGACATATTTGGGCAAAGTGTAAAATATGAAAGTTGTTAATTTATATTTTAGCTATAATTCTGTAAAATGGTTTGATAAGATTCTGAGTATGTGATAAGTTATGTCTATTTGAGCAAGGCTGGTCTGGATGAGAATTCCTGCAGGAATGCAGTATGTGTTTGAAATTTCTGGGAATGACTGAGGCATAATTTGTTGAAGTTGTAAACATGAAATATGTTTCTGTGTAGGTTGAGATAATGTCTGTAAAATTTTAGAATTTTTGGATAAGTATATCTCTGTGGAGAGTGTTTTGTATCAGGGTTGTTCGGTTGGATTTTGATGCAGGAGTCTGGGTGACTTTTGGAGAGTCACCACTATCTGAGTGTTGATTAATTTGATATGAAATTTGATCGAGTTGTGCTTCTGTCTATTGATTTTTAGTGGCAAGAAGAATCGATGAGTTTGGATTAGTATGGCTCATTTGCGAGCTGGCTTAATGTGGGATGTTCAGACAAGAGTTTAACTTA
>CANXYC010397418.1:0-63356 GCA_948193065.1 Aleurites moluccanus
TATATATATATATATATATATATATATATTTTAAAAAATATATTTATTAAAATATATAGTTTTTGTATAAAATTAAAATAAAATTTTCATTTTTACATATTATAAAAAAAAATTATTTTATTTTTAAATTTTTAAATTTTGATTTCATCGTTTTATTTTTGAGCAAATATTTATTTTAAATTTTTAATAAGAAAAATATTTTATCAAATTAAATTTTTAATTATAATCCTACTAAAATTTTATTTTAAGAAAAATTTTAAATTTTGCTCTTTGAAAATATTTTTTAATTATATATTTTCTAAAATATCTAAATTAATCATACATATTTTTAAAATTAAATAAATTATAGGATTAAAATAACAAGTAAATAATTAAATAATTATATGCATATTTTAATTAAAAATAAAAATTATTATTTAGGAAAATTCTGAAAATTGTAAAATTTAATGTTATATATGTTTATACATTTTTACTTCAAAGAAATTTTTCTTTATGCTATTTAATTATAGTATATATATATATATATATATATATATATATATATATATATATAAAAGTCTAGCACAACTAATTGGCTAAAAGCAACCAATCAAATAGATGCCCAAGGAAACATACGGGCAAATGCCCGAAATGGAGAAGGGAGAGAACCTATGGCGGCCCTCTGGCTATCCCTAAGCCACACCGCCATCACCACCTCAACCGCAAGTCACCGGCGACCTCAGGGGAAATTATAGTGGTGCAAACGACGGCGCACAAGAAGGAAAAGCAAACTCTATATTGAAACCTTCTAATCTCGTTTCTGATGGATTTTGATGACCATTTTAGTGGGTCTTAGACTCATTGGAAAGCTCACTTTATGAGCTTTCATTTGATGTCATCCCTAACTAGTATGGGTGACCAACGGCGGCACATTTAGGCAATAAAGCAAAAGGGCCACCAGAGCTTTTTGGGCTTCATCCCTGCAACTGGTGGTGAGTGGCAGTAAGTGACAATTATTTTTGAACTCCTGGTGTTAAAATGAGTCAAATTCCATCCTCATCAACCTTCAAGACCACTGTTAACAGTGGGGCATGGCCGACAAGCAATGACTTCGAAGATAGCGTGTGGATCCCAATTCCAAAAAGTATGTTTTGACTCTTCAACGTGTTTTATGACCCTAGTTCTATCGAGTTTTTTAACAATGTTTTATGGGTGAGATTGTGTACGATTGATTAATCAAGATAACTTGGACGTTTGTCTTGTTTGGAGGTTGAGAAGCGACAATTGAGTTGCTTATGCAATAGTGAGCCCTGAGAGCTATTTAAAAGTACTTATTTTTTCTTGATAAAATATTTTAGTTACATGGAGATTCTGTCAAAATTTTAACAGAATTTTAGGAGTCGATTAGGTAGAACACTAAAGATTAAAGTTAGATTGTCTGTAATATTGATATACTTCATATATTATACAATATAAGCATTCCAGATATTTTCCTAACTATCAAAAATCGATATTCTAAGAAGAGCCGACTTAAATTCAGTTCAATATTTTTAAAATTGGATCAGTTAATTTAACTGGTTAAATCGAAATAAAATTATAAATAATTAAATTTAATATTATATAATAGAAAAAAATATATTAATTTTTTTTTCTATTATATAATATAAAAATAATCTAATTAAATTTAAAATAGTAATATAATAATAATTAATTATTATAAAAATAAAAATTATCATAATTAATTTTATATAAAATTATAAAAAATATTTTTTATATCATAAATTATTATATGATAAAAATTTAATTCATATATCATATTAGTTGTCTTTTAATTTTTTAATATTTAGATAGTTTTACCATTAAAAAAAATTTAATAAGAGTTAAATCATAATTAAATTAAATATGTAATAAATATAAGATATATTATAATTATATTATATATTAAAAATATAATAAATAAAATATATTTATATAAAATAAATAAATTAATACACATTAGTTAATAAATATATTAAATAATAATTAAAATAAAATATTAAATTATAAAAATATATACATATTTATATTTAAAGGGTACATTAAATTTAATGGTTTTAATTATTCTAAAAAATTAATAGTATAATTTATTAATTAATTAAATTATCTGATAATTATAAATATTAAATTAGAAAAAATATTAATAAAACTTAGCATAGCGAAAAAAATTTTAGAAAACTTTTAAAAGGTATTGAGTTCAAATCTCCTTCGTTTTGATCCAAAATGGCATTTGTTGTTTTGATTAAAAAATTAAAAAAAATTAATTTCAGTTCAGTTCGATCGGTTTATTGATTTTTATGCCAATTTTTATGGGATTTGTAAAAGGAATAGATTGAACCAGTTGCTCAACCGATTCTCAATTTTTCTAATTGGCTTTTCATATTGAGATTTAATATAATTTCTATCTATTAATTCTTATTTTTGAATAATTAAATATTTATTTGTTTGTCACAATGTTGAGGCACTCACCCTTATTTCTTTTTTTTTTTTAGGTTGCAGGTTAAGCCTTAAAAGAACTTATTTTTTATCAAGTTATCTCTGTAATTCTATTCTGATAATAAATTTTATCTTTTTATATATTCAGATATGTATTTAATATAAATTATACTGTATTATGAATTCTAGAATTTCACAATTACAATATAATATGGATGTATATTCTTATGTATGGATAATATACATAATTATATATGATCATGTTAAGATTAGCAAAGTTTTCTCTCTTATATGATAAAATTCTCTGTTATATAAAAATTTAATAATGATATTTTAAAATTATTGAGATTATGTATATATTATGTTCAAAACCTTTGATTTGTGATAGATACAGATGAGTTGTTTTTATTTTTTCATTTGATTTGATAAGATTGATTACAGAATCTGAAAATTTAAAATTTTTCATTATGTGATATTAAAGTTAGATAGTAGTAATAATTATCAATATTGCTTTATATAAAAAAAAAAAAAAAATAACAATAAGATAAAGTTGGTTAGATAAAAATGATTAATTTTCCGTCTATGCTACGATAGATAGTTGAGTCTTCTATACGTTTGATGGTCAACTAAATACTTTGGAATAAATTCTCCCCCAATCGTGTCATGTTGGCATAATTTATGCTTGGAAATTAAGTTTGAATTCCAACTCCACGCGTTTTGTTTTCTACCAAACAATATAAAGGTAAAACAAAGAATATGATAATGTGAACACAAGACCATGGAACATATCAAAGTGTTCAACATAATATTAATTAGGTCACTCTTAATTTCTTGGTCACCGCTAGGAAATTTCTTATGCAATAAAAGTTTATAAAAATAAAATTATAAAAGTTTCAAGTTTGAATATGTTAAAGAAAAATATTTGTTTAGACAACTAATATAATAGAAACATGTAGAAGAAATTTGAATATGAATATCTTTTATTTGAAAAAAAAGTAATAAAGACAGTGATTTTAAGTGGACAATTTTTTTAACTTATTCACAATTATTAATTTATGTACGAAGATTGCCTATATATCTAGAATAAACAAGTAAGCTGAACTCAAACCCAGAACAGGTATAGTGCATTCAGGTTTGATTCTGAATAATTGATTTATAAAATCCGAACTCGATAGGTAAAATCTGAACCCAACCCACACCTGGGATTTGGGATATATATGTGTACACATACATGTTATTAACAAAAAACCATGCCACAGAACATGAAGATCAAGCTATCACTAGCACAAGAGCTGCGCCTGCCCATCTGTATAATCCCACCAGAAGTTCAAATTCAAAAGCAAGGTGATCATTATAAAGAGCTTAGAGGAAGATTTATTCGTTTAGATGAAGTGATTTTCACAGTCTCTTGCTTAACTGCAATAATAATCTTGCACTTGCCTATGGAATACATAGATGAGAAGCCAATACCAAGTGTTATTTTTCATGGTCATCCTCGTATTTTTCATGCCTTCCTTATCTTCCTCATGGTTGCTTGTTATTCCTCGGTTTGCTCTATCTATCTCAAAGAAAGAAAGCCTAAGATTGGCAAATTCTACTATCTTTTTGCTGTTATTTCCATGATATTGACCTTGGTAATGTTCTTTTGGGCTGCTGCTCCTGCTAGCCTCTTGTGGGTGGCTTCTAAATTTTGTTGAAGGATATATATAAAGGCATAGCATCCGTGTCGGGATACCTACAATCGAACTCTAATCAATAAAGAAATGAAGAAACTCACTTACCAATTAAATTAACCTTTGCAATTAGTTTTATATTTTCTTGGTACTCAAGAGCTATATGTAAAAGAATTAGTACTTGTTTACTTTAGTTTTTATATCATTAAGATGGTACTGTAGTGTTTGTGTATTGTAAATGTAATAAATTTCACTTCCTCAGTTTTATTAGAGAAACCATTCATATGTATATCAGACTTAAGTTGTTGGTGGTAATTTTCATAGTGCCTTCTGCTTATTGCTATTGGTTGTATTGCAGGGCCTTTTAATGGGTTTGCCAATTTTTTTTTATTTAATTTTATATCCTTTGCTTATAAAATGTTACCTGTTTTATAGTTCAAATATCAAATTATAATTAATAAGGTGAAAAACTACGTTATTTACTAAACAAACCAATTCTAGTTATTATTAATGCTAATTGTTTAATCTAAATCTTCTATTTGATGTTTTATTTTTTATTTTATACATTTATATGTACATAATATCATTAATAAAAAATTATTAACTACTAAAATACTTTAAAAATAAAGTAATATGACATAAAAAAATTATATGAATAAAAAAATAAAAATTTAAATAAAATAAAAATTTATATTATATATTCCCTCATAAATTTTATTCCTCGGATATTTGTGAAGTATAAAAAGCAAGAGATACAGTAAAATCTCAATAAATTAATAATTTTTATTATATAATAATTTTTTACAATTATAACTTAAATTAATATACTAAATTAATACTCAATTAATTAATATTTTTTTAATTAATAAAATTTATGAGTATTAATAATATTAATTTATAAAAATTTTACTATATTATAATTAATTTGAACCCTAAATTTTTTTCCTATTATAATGTAATTTAAGTATTCACTTATTATATGTTAATTTTTATTAATTATAAGTGTCTAGCTGATAATATAAAAATTTGAAAGTTCGAACTAATAATTTCTCCTTCTTTTAAGAATTCATAAATAAATAAATAAACACTTAAAATATGGGATGGGATGACCAATTCAAAGCTTTGCTATCTCATCTGTAATTAAATTAAACCTCAAGAGTCAATATTAAGTCAATAGATAACGCGGAAGATGACATTCGCTTGTTGATGAAGTCATTTTCTAGATTATTTCACAAGTTTGCCTCTTCTACGATCTTGCAAGAAAATTCCAAAGTGGTCATGATAGGATAAATGTGTTGCTGTTTATTTTTTATTATTTCAAGTGTTAGGAAGAGACTCAAAGGATTTCTTTTTTAACATCGATGAATTTATTAATTATTAAATAAACTAAGTATTAATTATATATATTCAATCATATTTGAGTTTAATGATAAGATCAAAATTAAGATTCAAATTTGTGTTTATATTAAGTTATACGATTTTTTTAATTAGTATCTTTAAAAATAGTTATTTTAAATAAAATATAATTATAAAATAATTATTTTAAAAAATATAAAAAAATGTGTTGAATGATAAAAAAAATAGATATTAATAAAATTATATTTCATTATAAATATTATCATTCTAAATAATAAATCAGAATCTTCACTTTTTACTCATTTATTTTATTTTTAAATTTTTTATTTAATATTATATAAATTTTTAGATTTTAAGGACACTTGTTAGAAAAATACTCAATAATATTGTATATTTTTTGAAAAATAATTTATTGAAAAATAATTTGAGTTTAATTAATAAAAAAAATAAAAATATACAAATGCTAAAATGATCCAATTGGTCATATGAGATAATCACTAAACCATAATATAAAACAAGCAATATTGGTTCATGACCAATCTCTTCCTTTATAAACAGTTTCTATTTCTTTAAAATGGGACAAAAATATATATATCTTTTGGAGAGTCTTCTTCCAATCTTCCCTATATTTTATGCCTCAGTTACCTTCTAATCTTAGATCCGAGTTTCTTTAATAATTGTATGTTGATATTTTCTTCTTTCTTCAAGTTCATATTTCTGAAATATGCTAGAAAGTTGAGGATTATTGATGTTGTAATTTAGTTTAGATCCCATTTAATTTAACTATACATAAAAATTATTAACTATTAATTATTATTGATATCTGTTAGCTGATTAGTGGTAGTCATTATTTAATAAGTAATTATTATAAATATTTAATAAAATTATTATTAGCTGTTAATTATTACTCTGTTTAATGATTATTAAAAATAAATATTAATATTTATTTTTATTTTATTTTTTAAAAAAATAATTTTATTTTTTTATTTAAATAAATAGAAAAAACTTTAAATTAAAGTTTTTGTAAATTTAATTGTTTATAGTATTAACCAAATAAATTTAATATAATTGTTAAAAATAAAAAAAAAGTTAATAACTAAATCAAAATTTTTTGTCAAATATTAATACTTATATTATCATTTTTATAATCTCTTGATTAATCTAATATAATTTATCTTTTATTAAAATAAAATTAAAAATCAAGATTATGGAGGTTGACGAAATTTTAAAAATTTATAAATTTTACCTTTTTTTTTTTTTTAATCAATCATACATAACTTTCATCAATAAATATTAAAACCCATAAATTTAATGAAATCTCTATAATACCTCCAAACAAACGTATTCTATGCCTTACTCATAGCTATGAAAATATTCAATAATTTCTTCCTTCGAGAAAGTTCAACAAGAAAGAAGTGTGATTAATCATGCAAATAAATTTTATTTTTTAAAAAATATAATTACTTGATCGTTTTGAAAATTATTTTTGACTTATTTAATTTAGTAATTGCAGATAATTAATAATTAATAATAATAATAAATCCAAAAAATTTAGTCGGTAAAGATGATGTATACATACATTAATATGTACACAAGATGAAATTAAAAAATTAATTTTAAATAGATCGAAAATTAAAACTTTTTATATAGGTTTAAAAATTTTTAAAATATTAATTTTGGATGAGTCAAAATGTTTAAAATGTTAAATTTTAATAAACCAAATAAATTTTTTTATATAAATTGATAGGGTCTTTTTAGTCTGGGATGACCCCAATTCCCCCGAAACAAGACTACTTCCATCTATGTGTTTACATATGTATAATTAAATTAAAAATATAATATATGTACATTGTAGTGATGAACATAAATATAAAAGTAGATAAATAAACATATTAAATCTAATAATTAGTTTTTTTTTCTAAATTTATTAATATTCTAAGCAAAACAAAATAATATTTTATATTTTAACTTAAATTAAATATAATAAATAAAAAATAAAAAATTAAATGGGTTATGAAACAAATAACACTATTTAGTGGGAATAAACTTTTTAATTTTTAATGGAAGCAATATTATTATACCCATACATATATACAAGGATTTTCATGGGACAGTGAGATAATGGGATACTAAATCTGCCCTTCGCTAATAGCTATTATCGTTAATGGGTAGTTGATCACTGATAATTGAAAATATAATTATTTGATAATTTTTTTTTAATTATTGCAATTAAAATGTTAAATGGCAATTAATAATATAATTTATTCTTAATATATTATTATTATATTTATTAGTTCTTTATATGTAATATAAATCCCAAAACTAATGAAATTAATAATTAAAAAATTATAATTAATTATTTTATTATATATTTATATTTTTTATTTTAAACATGAATATGATATACAGTTCAATTCAATTCAATCTTAATTTCAAATTAATTAGAATTAACTATATTTATATTAATTTTTTTTTATGAATATAATAATATCTATAAATATTATTTTAATAATAATTATTATTATTATATAAAAATTAATTTGAAAAAATATTTTTATCAGTAATAATTTTTTTACAAGATAGTGTGGTTTAAATTTAAATTAACTATTAACTAGTGAAAAAATTTAAAATTGAACTTTACAAATGATCGTTTAGACGTTTTTTTTTTTTTTTTTTTTTATCAAATAGGTTAATTTAACTATTAAGAATAAAAATATATATATATATATCAGCTCACAATACGACACTTAAAACTAAATCAAACACCTACTTAATTCATATATTTTAATAAACACTACTATGAAAGTTTTGGTTTATTGCGTTTTTAAATCTCAATAACCTTTTTTTTTTTATAAATTTAGATGAATTAAAAAATAATATATTATTATTATTATTATTTAATTGAATATATCTATATCATTTATTGCTACATATTAAAAAAAAACATAACTTAATATTCACACATATAAATATAACTTGATAATAAATATATATGCGATCTAAATAATAAATTTTATTTTATTTATTTTTATTTCTTATGCTAAAAAAAAGTATTTAATATTTATATTACTTTTATATGTGTGGTTTGCCCGAGTTTTATAATTTATATTTTCTTAAAATATTTTAAAATATTTAAAATATTAGTATATTTTTATTAATATATGAATAAATTTATTATATATTGAATAATTAAAAATAATAAAAATATATTATTATGTATTGATTTGTATGTTTTAATTAAAATATAATGATTGAAAAAAATTAATAAGATGTTCTCATATAAAATATTAAATAGCTTTTAAATTTATCTTATATATATATACCAAAATGTTGAAAATATAAAGTGCAAGATTATTGGTATAGTAATTATTTCGACTTGATTTATACCAAAAATACTAAAATTATTGATTCTTATTTACTTAAACAAAAAAAGAATTTAAAAAAAAAACAAAATATTTCAGTTTATACCCAAAGAATATTAGAATTGGTCATTGTTTTTTTTTTTTTCCTTTTTTCAGTATATTTATTATATTATCAATTTTTTCTTTTATGAAGTGGCAAATTTCTATTGGCTTAAAAGTATATCCAGTAGGCACGGTCCCACTGTAGAAAAACTCTCTTGTCCTAATATAAATAACCCGAATTATCTCCGAACTCGGAAAAAGCTCTTCGAAAATTTTCAAAGGTGATGTCTTCGTTTCCTTTACCTGACCTTAACCTAGAACCGGACACCCAAGACGATGCTCACCAAATTTGGGGTACTTCTTTTTCCGTCTCTTTGGATTCCGACGAGTGGGTCTCCATCTCCGATCCCGATTGTCGTTCAAATGTAGAATCTTTGCTTCGTCTCTATCAACAGGTTGACGAGTCGGATCCTGGTTTAGATAGTCTTGAAGATTCCAATAATTATGATGCTCTATCTACGTATATGGACGCGTTAGGATCTGGGTTTGAGGTTGAATTCAGAAGAGATGGATATGAAGCTGGCGCTGATGGGCTTTGGGTTACTGGGTTTCATTCGGATTCTGATAGCGAAATTGTTGATTTGGAAACTGGTGGTGGTGATGATGACTATGCTAATGAATCATCGGTTTCGCCCATGTTATGGGATAGTCTTGTAGATTATCATATGGGACTGGAAATTCAAATTCCCACTGAGGAATTTGAATTGGAGGAATTGGAATTGGAATTGGAATTGGGATTGGATCAAGCAATCAATGAAAGTGGAAATTCGATTATGTCGATTGATAGAGTTGATGAATTATCACTATCAGCTTCGATTATTTCAGCTCCGGAAGAAGATGAAGAAGAAGAACCAATGGAAGATTCAATTGGGAATCTTGAATGGGAACTTTTATTGACTCTTAACAATAATGTTAATTCAATTGATGATGAATCTTTTGTGTTTGATGCTGATTATGATACATTCTTAGAGCAGTTGGTGGATAATGATATTGATTGGAGGGGAAGCCCACCAGCTGCAAAAAGAGTAGTGGAGAACTTGCCATTGGTGGATTTGAGAAAGGAGGATTTTGTGGTTTGTGCTGTTTGTAAAGATGAGGTTGAGGAGGGGGAGATAGTAAATAGGTTGCCTTGTTATCATTATTATCATAGAGATTGTATTGTGCCTTGGTTGAGAATAAGGAACACTTGTCCTGTTTGTAGATATGAGTTGCCTGCTGATGAGCAGGACTAAGAGAGCAAGCACAGGAGGAGAAGGAGACAAAGACTTGCAAGTGGGATTTCCATGGATTCGAATTCAACTGATGGGACACAATTTTGAATGTTTGCTTAGTTTTAGAATTTGAAACTTTGTGAATAGTTTTCATTTTTTAATATTATTGATATAGCTCTATATGAGGATTTTGGTAATACATTGTATAGGTTTTATTCATAATGCATTCTCTGTTTCTAGAATGGGAATGCATTCAATTAAATGAATTATCTATGAGCAGGGTTTTATTGATGATTGCATGGTCAAATTGTATATAACCATAATATTAAGTGCAGTCATGTTCAATAAAAGGATATGTTTATATAAGAGGGATTTAATTGTGGAGAACTTGTACATTACTCTGCACCATTTCATCTAGGGTTATCTATGACTAACTGGAAAAGATGCGGGGCATGGATTGGTTGCAATAATAAAAGATTTCACATTTACATGGAACTGTTGGGGAAAAAAGAAGAAGGACGATACGAATTTCTGATAACTTTTTCTAGTTGAAAATAATTGGTTCTGCAGTTTGCTGTCTAGCTGAAATGATTGTAGTTGAATTCTTGATGTAATAAAGAAAAGATACAAACAGGATTGAGCCTGATCATTCATTTTGTATCTATCTTGATTGTATAGGGTTGAACTCTCTCCATTATTTGAATGTGGAATTTTGTGTTTTATGAAACAACTTCCATAAATTTTCTACAGTGATAATTAAACATAACTACGACCTTTCTGTTGAAGTCATCTGTTGTTGAATTCTTCTTTTTGAATGTGCAATTAAGTTGGACTTGTTTCACCATTAGCATAAGCATCTATTATGGGACTAGACATATCTTTCCTTATGAAGAGTTGAGTGTTATATTTCTTCTCTTGTGTTTGTAAGATAAAAGAATTCTTAATATGGTAGTCATTATTAGCTTATTGGATGAAAGTGTATTCATGGGTATGCAAAAAACTATTTTGGCTAGTGATGTTTGTGAATATTTAAAAACACCTTTGAATCGCTATTATCTCTTAGTTTCCTAATGAAATTTCCTTCTCTTTGATCTTTCATTTCTGAATGTCTTTTTTAGATTGGATATAGAGTTTTGGTTATGGCATCCCCACCAGGAATTTAGAAGGGTTTGCGTGTCGTATTCGCATCCATAGATTCATGCTTCATTTTACTACATATACAGTCATGCAAAGAGTATGGCAGAGTATGATGTGAAATTTTCATTTTCATCGTATTTATTTTTCAATGATGGTTGAACGCTAAGCATCCATTTAGATTGAGTTTTCGAGTTGATCGCATATTGATGCACCTCTCTTTTTTCATTCTTCAGATGGTCTTTTGGGTTCTGGATATGGTAGCATTTTTGGAAGCTCACTTGTACAAGTATTCATTCATAGGCAAAAGATTGCCTTTGTCCAGGAAAGGGGGCAATTGCAAAAGAAAGGGTGTAGGAGAACATAATAAATTTGATGAATCACATCATAATGTGCTATACAAGTGCAGATAAATTCATCTTCAACATCAGATACAATTTTATAAGATGCACTGTGTTGTATTCACAACATAAAGATGTTTGAAATCTTAGACTAGCTTTTTCTTGTTATGTACATTTAGCCATCTTCAAAGAGTGCTTAATATCTTGAGAAATCTACAGCAACCAACCTAAATTATGGAAATTTTTGCAACTATTACATGAATTTAGAATACCAATAAAAGATCAATAAATTTAATTAAAGTTCAAATTCAACTCAACTAATTTGAGATACTATATTGTATGATTTGAGTTCAACTCACCAATAGTTTAATTTATTTACCCCTTTAGATTATGCATACTCCTCCAAAGAGACAGAACAGAGTGAGAGAGTTAGTCGATAGGTTGGATCAGATCTGTCTACACTCCACTGTTCACTGTCCAAACACTGTTTATACAATTTTGGGCCTCTTGTAATAATATTGAATGCCTTTTAAAATTGTTTTTTCTAACCAGTGTCCTTAATTATTTTAAATAAAATATAATTATAAATAAGTTATATTAGAAAAATACAAATAAATTAATATAAAAAATAAGTTGAATGCAAAAAAATATAAGATATTAATAGAGTTAGATTTTATTATAATTATTATCATCCCAAATAATAGATTAAAATTCATATTTTTCACTCATTTATTTTATTTTTAAATTTATTTATTTAATATTATCTAAATTTTTAATTTTAAAGGCACTCATTAATAAAACCGATATTAGGCTTAATCAATAAATTATTAATTGGGTGTATCTATTCTTCCCCTTTGCCTTCAAAATGCTTTTAGTAATTTTATATGTTTCTTATCGCTTAATTACTTTGTTGTTAATGAATTTTAATTTAACAATACTAAAATTATTTATAAAATGAGTAAATTATAAATTTAAATTCCAGTCAAAATTAATTAATGAAATTTTATTTAAAAAAATTAATTACTTTGTCATTGTCATTCTGATAAATAAAAAAAAATTATTTATATCATATATACTTAATTTTGAAATTGAAATTGAAATGACGTTTTAATTGTTTTATTTGATTTATAATAAATTAAAATTTTGTATATTTGAATAATTTTAATTTTTCTTAATAAGATTTTTAATAGAATCAATATATTTTATTTAATTTTTAAATTTAAACATTTATTTTCATTCCTATTCCATTTTGTAATCAATCAAACATGCAGTAAAAATTGGTGATTAGCGGGAGAAATTCAATAGCTTATTTGCTGACATTATAACTGGATTTACTTCACTATATTATTCTTTTTCTAAAAAAAAAAAAAAAAAAAAAAAAAAAACTACCCAGAAATTGCCATGAACAAGAAAAAGTATGCTGGATAGAAAATAAATGTTTGAATGAAAACATAAAGGAAGAAGATAAGGCATCAAAAAGTAAAAGAAAAAGAAAAAGAAAAGAAAAGAGAGAAGTTTCAAAGACCATTTTTTGAAAAAGATATGGTTGTTTTTGCATACCCTAAAAGAATGTTTGTATTCCAATCCACCAAAAGTAAAGCTAAAAAAATATAGAAAAGGACTTGTGCTATTTTATTTTTCAATTATTGAAAGTTATTTAAGGGGAAGGGAAATTAGGGCTTGAATCTTAAAAAAAAACTCAATAATTGAATTATTAGCTAATAAATTAAGATAAAATTTGTGCCACATTTTACACTATGATACTACTTGAAAAAGTAGTAATGAAGAATTAAATAAATATTGAATGAGCCATAAATTAAAAATTAACCAAGAATATGAGAAAGAACAATAAGAATAAAGAAAATAGAATATTTAAAATTATATAAAATATTGGATTTAGGTGGACGAAATAAATTTTTTTACATAAGTTAAGAATTATTTTTTTGATGATTCAGATCCATCTAAATCTTTAGGTCACTCTATCACTGTCAAAAAATATATTTTCAAAAAATTTATTTTAAGTATGTTTGAATCATTTATAAATTGTTAGAAAATATATTTTTTAATTATCAATAATACTCTTGTTATTTATATAAAAAAACTAATAATTAAGAATAATTTTATCCCTTAATCTTTCTTTACAACTTTTTTTTTATTGAAAAATTTTATCCTATTCATAGTAAGATCATCTGTCTTTTCATGTGTTTTATTTTTTATTTCATATTCTTTTTTATGTGTCAGATTATAAAAAAAAATTTAAAAATAAATAATATAACGTATAAAAAAATATAAAATAAAAAATTGTCATCATAAGAAAACAAAAAATTAGGACAGTCTTATTAACTCCTCTATGACTTATTGTACAGACTTATGAAAGATGAGTTGTAATTTTTTCGGCATTGAACATTTGGAGGAAGTAATCGGTCGATCGGATTTAAATTGATCTGAAATTCTTAAAAATTAAATTAATTATATTATAATTTTTAAAACTAAATAAAGCTGAATTGAATCAAATTGATATTTTTAAAAAATTAATCGAATCAAATCAAATGACATATTTTAATTCAATTTTTTAGTTTTTTCAACAAAAAAATATATAATTATTAAAAATATATATCTTTAAATATATATAAATAAATAAATATAAAATATATATATTTCGGTCGATTTAATTATTTCAGATATTTTTAAATAAAATAAAATAAAATTAAATACATTAAAATTTTTTAAAAAATAAATTAAACTGAACAAAAATTTAAATCGAATTAAATCCAAACCAACTAAATTAAATTCAGTTGGATTCATTCAGTCTCTTCTCACCCCCTACAGAACACCATCATGTAAATCCAACTTTTCAAGGAAGTATTTCCATTTAATATTTGCATGACACCACACGTGTGTTTCACGCATGTAGGCCTTGATGTCGATTATGTGAAAGTATAGGAATAGAAGCATATACTATAAACTATATACTTAATTATTGAATCAATAGCTTAATAAATATATTAATTATTAATGAGTATTTGATTGAATGAATGCTGTTAGAATTATCTTAACAATTAAAATATAAATATAAATTTCAGTTAGAGCTAAATTTATAAAAAAAATTATATATTTATATATTTTTTAGTTAATATATAGTTACAAGTTATCATATATAAGCAATTTTTTTTAGAAGATGTATAAACAATTTTTTTTTTAATTTAACAAGTAAAAGGGAAATATTAAAAATATTATTATATAAATATCTTTTAATATTTAGAATGAAAAATTTTACGTTGATGATATTTAAACTGAGGCTATCTCACTTTCATTAAAAAAAAAAAATTAGAAAAAAATTTATATTAGGAAGATGGTTTTAATATCAATTTTGTGTGTGTATATATATATATATATATATATATATATATATATATATATATGTCACAAAAAAAGAAGTCTATTGAATAAATTTATCCTAAATTTTATATTTTTTATAATTATATCACATTTAAAAAAAAAAAAAGATAATTCCGTCGCATTTTTAAAAAATATATAATTTTACCATAATTTAAAAAAATTATTATAATTGTATCCCAAAAATTAATATTGAAAAAAAATATATTGAATAAATTGACTCGAACTTAATATTTTTTTCAATTATACCTCAGTAGATGATTTTATTCCACCTCAAAGAATTTAGTACAATTACACCCAAAAATGAAAATTAAAAAAAAAAAAAAAATCTTATCCAAATAAAAAAAAAAAAAATTCATTTTTCTCTCCCAATTTTCTGAAATTGTCTCTATTTTCTTAAAGTTATGCAATATCAATAAAAATATATCTATCAGCAATAGAGCAATCACATGAATTAAGAAATTAATAAACTCTAGCCTAAAGTATAACTTATCTCTTAAAAGCTAGCGCTTGAGGAAAAGGGTGTCTTGAGTATTTAAGCCAACATTTGAAATCAATACCCAATCAATGTAGGATTTCTAACATATATCTGGTGATGGATCCTCGCAGGTTTCGTACACGGAAGATAACCCCTCACATAAATTGCACAGAAAAATAAATAGTGAAAAAATTATTATAATATTATATTAAAAAATTAATGAACTCTGTCTCAAAATAAAACTCAAGTTGACTATTAAGACGAAAAATGCCTCAAGTATTTAAGCCAATATTTAAAATCATATCAATCAATATGAGATTTCTAACAATATATTCATAGTTAAATGCATGTCTATCAACAAAAATTCAATAAAATTTAAAATTATAACACTTACTTCAAATGTATTCATTCTTATCCTTGAAAAAAAGAGTTTAGTATTACTAAAAATATAATTTATTTAGTTGTGTAGTGTAGAAAGCAAAACATACACGAATGATATCTTTATTTATATTTATGATTAAAATTTGATATATAAAATAAATTACATCTATACTACTTAATTTATTTAAATTTAACAGATTTTCTCATAAATATAAAAAGAATAGTATGTTATAAATTAAGAGCAAATCAAATTTAAGTTTCTAATGAAATTTTGATTAATATATAATAAAGTGTTCCTAAACTATTGCTCATTCAAAAGGGTAATTGATGTAAAATAATTTATTTTCTAAAAAATATATAATTGATGTAAATTTATTTATTTTCTAAAAATAAGGTATAATTATAAAAAAAAAATATAAAATTTGAGATAGATTTATTTCATATGCCAATAATATATTTTTTTTTTTTTGACTTTTAAGGTATAAATGCAATAATTTTTCAAATTGAGATAAAATTATCTATTTTTTAAAATGAAATATAATTATAAAGATATATAAAAATTGAGTTAAATTTATTCAATAGTACTTAAAAAAAAAACATAATTACTTGTAGGTGAGTACAAGTAAATCAACAAAGAAAATTTTAAAAAATAAAAATAAAAATAAAAGTGATGTTATCTACGATGTGGTAACTTTTATACTTGTTGCTATGTAATTATTTTTTTACTCCTTTAAATACTATATTTTTGTTAATTTTTTAGTTGGTCCTTATATATAATAAATATAATCTGTTTATTTTATTTATATTAATATTCAAAATTATAAAAATATTTTTAAATTCAATAAAATAGTGGAAATAGATAAAGATAAAGATTTGGGGAATGAATTTATAAGAATTTATTTTAAGGATAATAAGGTTGAGGAGGCTTGGTGTCCATAAATAATAATGGCAATGGTGATAGATATCTTGTTAATGAAAATGCTGCCATCCAGTTGAAAGTCAATTAAATATTAATTACAGTTAATTTTACCCCACTCTCCCACTTCTCCACCTATATGTTTTTCCTTTCTAACCATGTATTAATTGGGGTTACATCACTATTCACTAACATAACACAAAATTAGGGCTCACATCCATTTAATTTTATCGATTTAAAATTTTTTATCAAATTGAATAAATTTTTTTATTTAAAAAATTTCTCAAATCATATCAAAATATTATTATAATTAAATTATCGGTTTAATTTGATTTGTTGATTTCAAATTAAAAATATTTTTTTATAAATTATTATTATTTTATCATAAATTTAAAAAAAAATACCAACAAAATATCGGTAATAAAAAAAATTCGACAATTATTCAAAATATAATATAAAATTTATCTATTCTATTAACTAATACACCCAAAATTTATATTCCTTCTAAAAAATAGACTATTTTCTATTTATTTTTAATTAATTTTTGTGAAAGGTATTTTTTAAAATTTTAAATTAATATTAAATTAAAAAAGTAAGTGGGTATATATAAAATAAACCAAACACATTTTATTATAATAATAGTGAAAATAATATATATATAACTCGGTTCAATTCAGTGTGAAATCGAGAAAAAAATTTAAATTATAAATTAAATTAAACTTTTAATTTATTTTATTTTTTAAATTGAAATCAAATCACATAGTTGTAAAATCATCAGTTTCAGAATTCCATATTTGGATTCCATCCTTACATAAAACTAAAAAAATAAAACAAACAAACAAATAACAAATAAACTTGTCATTTTCACAAATGGGAGAAGAGTCTTATGGCTCTCATTGTGTCCATAGAAGCAAGCAATCAAAGCACTCACAAAAAATTCCCTCTAATATATATATATATATATTCCTAAAAAACTGATTTATAGTTGTAACACTTGGGATTGGCTTTGGCTTAAAATTTCTTTCTGATATATATATATATATGGGTGGGGACTAAGAATTATTACTTAAATCATTTTGGGGTTGAAAATGAAAGGGGTCTTAAGCTTTAATTTTTATTTGGTTAAGTGATTCTTATGTCATCAATTTTTGGTTACAACTTGTCATCACCACTCAATAGCCACCCCCACATTGCCTTGTCTAAACCATATATGCCTTTTTATATCCCCCTCAAGCATGCCTGCCCCTCACCATTCTTCACACTAGCTAGCTTGTGTGCTTATTTATAGGGTGTGTTTACTTACTTTTTTGGGAAAAAAATTCATTTATACAATTATGTGTAATAATACTTTTATGATATATTAATTTTTTTAAAGAGAATAAGTTATTAAGGTGTTAAATTTATTTTTTAATGTTAGAAAACAGATATTCGATTTTTAAATTATTAATTATTATGTATTTTATATTAAAGCTTAAAACCTTAAAATACCAGCACTTGATATTTAAATTATTAGTTATTATATATTATAGTTTTTTCCTATACACTAAAAAAAAATCTAAAGTGAAAAATTATGGAGTATAAATATGAAAATCATGACATATATAAATATATGTCTAGATGACCATTCTTATAAAAAATATTAATATATAATAATATATCATATATTATATAAAAAAAAAATAATTGACATGAAATGATATGAACACAACTTTAAACTAAAGAGTTAAATGATTCATGGTGATTCATTGAATTTTATACAAATACAAATTGTAAAACTGTTGGACACAAATTAGTAACATAATGTAATAATTGCTAGTCAGAATTAACTAGTTAATATAATTGATATAATTTTTATATAAGAATTATGGATACAAAATTTAACTGGAAATATCACTGCATATATGATCATATTTAGTGGATGTTTGAATCTATTTAAAATGGATATAAAATATTATTTTAAAATTTAAAAAATATTAAATAAATTTTTAAGTATTTAGCAGATTAATTCAAAACGCCATTTTAAAACTTAAAAATAGAAAAAATTTAAATTAGACATACCAACTTATTTTGAAACGACGTTTTTAAAATTTTATTTTTTAAAATTGGGTTTTCACCCAAACACCCTATTAATAGTAAAGACGAAATAAAAAAAATTAATTATGAGTAGGTAGATATGACTACATGTACGATAATATTTAATAGTAAGAATGAAATCATAAAATTAATTATGAGTAGGTAAAAAAAAATTATCTATATAAAAATTAAATTTAAATGAAAAAAAATTATATAAAAAATTGAGTTTAAATGAGTTAAATGAATTTTTTTATAAATTAATAATTTTTTTTTTACATCACATATCTTCCTCCCTGTTTAATATTCATGACATTTACATATGCCGATCATTTTTTAAAATGAGCTTAATTATTGAATAATTATATACATGCATGTCTGTCTAATTATAATTAGAGAACAAAGAAGAAAATGAAAATGCAAATAGAATAATTTCATTATAATTTCCCTCAAACTTATTCCTTAAATTTTGGATGGAACTAAAATAAAATTAATTATACAGTTTTCTTAACGAGTATTCTTAGAACACTGGTTAATAATTAAAAATTTAGATAATATTAAATAAATAAATTTAAAAATAAAATAATTGAATAAAAAATAAAAATTCTGACCTATCAATTAAAATAGTAATTAAGATAATAGTAATTATAATAAAATATAATTTTATAATATCTTTTTTATTTAATTTATTTTTTATATTAATTTATTTATATTTTTTTATATAATTATTTTATAATTATATTTTATCTTAAATAATTATTTTTAGCGAATACTTTTAGAACATTCGTTAAAAAAATCGATAAAACTTAAAACAATAGTGGGTTGTCTAATCTTAAACAACATATATACTTTTTATAGGCCAAACATGAAATTATTTAGCCAACTAATTAGATAGACTTAATTCCAACCATTTGGAAAGTGGGATTTCTTTCTTTTTTTAAAGGTTATCCAATCCAATCAATTGCGGCTAACTCTAGCTATATATGAGGATTATCTTGATTAGACCAATTCCTGTTTCTTTCTCTAAGCTACCTTATCATCATTCAATTTTATTTCGAGGCATGATATGAAACTTTGGTCAAGCAACTTAGGATTATAAAGAAAAATTTAGTGATTTGATGTGAGAGTCAAAGGGGTTAAAAGATTTATTTTTTTAATTGCTATATCAATGTACTAAATGAATGAGTTATACCATAAGAAATAATTGGTTTGATTATTCTAATTTGAATTAAAAAATATATATATATATATAATCTATCTTTTTTTTTATATATATAAAGAATATTACAATATCATCAAAAAGAATTTACATAAAAAAAGAGAGTGATAATTTGAATTTGAACTAATTAATTATTATTAATAATGTATAGCCTAAGGAAACTAGTTAAGAGTAATTATTTTAAATAAAATATAATTATAAAATAATTATGTTATAAAAATATAAATAAATTAATATAAAAATAAATTAAATGAAAAAAAAAAAGAGATTTTGATAGAGTTATATTTTGTTACAGTCACTATCATCTCAATTGATAGGTCAGAATTCTCACTTTTCACTTACTTATTTTATTTTTAAATTTATTTATTTAATATTGTTTGAATTTTCATTTCTTAAGAGTATTTGTAAGAAAAAACATATTAATAATATTAAAAATCAATTTCATCACATTTAAATTTTACTTGTAAAAATAATTTATTTTACACTTAATTATAAAAAAATTAAATTAATTTTATATTTTTTTATAATTTTATTAGAAACTTTTATATATAGTAATTTGATACATAAATCATTAAATTTTTGTAATGTTAATATCATTGACTTAAATTTTAATTAATTTTTCAGCAAGATCTATATACGTTACTCTAACGATTTTAGGTTTTGTTTGATTTAGCTATTCATAACTATTATTAGTTATTAGATGATTATTATAGGTGTTTGATAAATTTATTATTAGTTGTTAGCTGTTAATATGTTTAATGATTATTAAGAATAAATATTAATATTTATCTTTTTATTTAAATATTATTTTTAGAAATATAATTTAATTTTTTTTTATTTAAATAAGTATGAATTTTTTTAAAAGATTAATAATGGCATCAAAAAATTTTATCAAATACCACTTAAGAGATGATAGTAAAGCGATTACCATATATGTGAATAGTGTAAAAGTGTGATTATCAAATCAAGTATTTCTATAACTAATTCATAATTGCATATGAAATTTGTCGATTGAATGAAGATTTTGGCATAATCAAAATTTTTTAATTGGTTAATGCACATATTGACAATCGGTAATCAATAATATTTAATCGGTCAATTAATTATCCTTTAATTATAACTAATACGTCAAAATAAAAAACTTAAAACAAACTAAAAAAAGAAAAACATGAGAAATATAAAAATATTTAATCTTAAGACAAACTCTTCCTCAATATTATGTCCTTTGCCATCATTGCTACCTGAAAATGGGAGGGAGGAGATTATTTCATATAAAATGGAAACAACGTGGCTTTTATTTTATCTGTTTTATTTTTATTTATTTTTAAGACCACCATAATCATGTAAGTGATCTTACCAAAAAATTGATTAAAATTTAGACTGGTAATAACATTGTAAAATTTTAATAATTTATATATTAAATTAGGTTTTCTAACAATTACTATTAGGCACTCTTAACTGTAATTATTTTAAATAAAATATATTTATAAAATAGTTATATTAAAAATATAAAAATAAATTAATATAAAAATAGCAGGATAAGAAAAAAATGAAGATATTGATGGAATTATATTTCATTCCAATTACAATCATCCTAAGTGATAGGTGAGAATCTTCACTTTTTACTCATTTATTTTAATTTGAAATTTATTTATTTAATATTATCTGAATTTTCAATTCTTAACGAATACTTTTAGTTTTCTTGTTTGAAAAATCATAAATCGATAAAATTAAAAATTCGTAAAAATTTATAAAATGTGAGAAAATTTTAGTAATTTTTTAATTAATTTTTTATTTTATAAATATTATAATTATTGTTTATAAATAAAATTAAGTGTCTCTTTTACTTTAAAAAATAAAAATAAAAAATCATTTCCATAGTCTTTTAGTTTCATTTATTATTTAGTTTAGATATTTTCTTATATATAAAAATTTCAGACTTTTACGGTTGGATTATTGTATCCAGACAAATACAACATGACATATGAAGATAAGAAAAAAATACAAGGAAATACAATGTATGCATAGGACAACAAGACAGACAAGAAGCAAGTGGTGGAATATTGTCTATACAGAAGGGTGCATATCACAGCATATTTTATATGAGGGAAAGCTTCATCATACAAATGATGGACTAAGAGAAGGTAAAGTGATGTCCCATGATTGGGAACTTGAAGAACTTTACTATATTATGGGGAAAACATCAATAGGAAAATGTGCCAAGTAAATATTAATTAATTTTATTTATTCATAAATCCAACGAGTCACAAATCAATTGGAGTTAATTATATAAATTTTTATTTTTCATTCTAAACATTTATGAGTTATATCTGTAAAAAAATTTAAAATAATTAAGTCATCGTTAATCACTCTTTTTCAAGTCAATTTAGATTTACATATATCTTTTTTTCTAACATTTAACTTAATATGATCTATTTTTCTAATTAGTACATTATCAGGCGTACGACTCAGATGTCCAAACCAACCATCTCAATTTATTTTCTCTAAATTTATCCTAAATGCAAACTATTCTAACTTTTTCTCTAATACATTCATTTCAAATGCAATTCAATATAATATATTTATGCATCCATCTCAACATCTTTATTTCAGTAATATACGTCTTAAAGATATATTATCATTTCATTATCCAACACTCGCTATCATATATCATAGTAGATCTTATTATTATACGATAGAACTTATTTTTCAACTTAAATAAAATTTTATGGTTGTATTAAAGTCTCGTGGTAAGCCTATATTTCAACCACTCACCCTTTATTTTATGGCTAACATTCTCTTCACATCCTCCATTTTCTTGTAGGATTAAGCCTATATATTTAAAATAAATATTATGGGACAATGTCACTCCATCAAAGTTAAATCTCTCATTATCTTCACTTCGACTTTCACGAAACTTGCAATACATATATTTCATCTTAATTCTATTTAACTTGAAACTCTTGAACTACAAAGTACTCATTCACAACTATGTGAAGAGAGGTTACAATCCATCCATATTTATAGTTTTATATAGTTGCCGAAATAATAAATTAATATTTTTTTTTTATAAAAAATAAGTTTTATTAAAGATAAATAGATATAAAGTTAACAAAATCTATAATAAAAAACACTATTACAGATAAATGTTAAAAACTTTACACCTATTGAAATTCAGAAAAATCATAACTTGAGAAAATATGTTACGGTTAGATAAAAAACCAGAAGAGAATAACCACTAAACATACATGTAGTAATAACAATACACCGATTTCAAGTTTAAACTATAGTATATCAAAAAAATTGTTTCTTACTATTAAAAAATTAAATTTAAATCTGATAATTCATTAAAAAAAAAATAATTTTATGTTAGACTTATTTATGGATGGAATTTAAATTTAAAAATTATTACATTTTCTTAAAAAATTTGATCTATTCAACTAATAATTTTTTTTATTGATAGTGACTCGCGGTTGGACCCACGAATAGATAGAAAACATTTTTTTTTCTTGAATATTGATCTTTTCTAGTTAATACACATGATAGTAAACATCCACCAAGTCATTGCAGTTAATGCTTTACTCGTTAAATCTACTATAAAAATTTATTATCTATTAAAATTTATATTATAATATATATTAGAATTATTTAATATACTCAACGTTCATCTCCAAGTCACAAAATGTATTTCTTAATCACACTGTGAATAACATTATTTTGTATTTTTTTTTTCCAATAAATTGTTTTGAATAAACAAATTCAATCTAAATCTGTTAATCTCACTAATTAAGAATTAAAATCAATACTTTCAATAATGTTATTCAAATAGTAAGACATATTTATATTTTATGATAAAATCTCATAATTGATTTGTAGATAATGCATATATTAGGAGAAATAATCACGAATCTCAAAATATGATTTAATTTTATCTAACGTAAAACAAGAATAAGTATATTTATTTTTAACCCAAAAAAGAAAAAAAAAACAGTGCTTCCAAGTCAGAATATTATGATTTACCGTTTTAAACTGATTTTAATTCAATTATAAGTTTGTAGCATCTCTGATGGACTCTTTATATGGCCTAAGTTTTCTATAATAAATAATCAATGTAATAAATCAAGAGTCTAATTGGCTCTTTGTTATTTGAGTTTGAAATATAGGGTGCAATTAATAAATTTATAACTTTTTATACATTTTATTTACTAACTCTCTCATATATTGCTATTTATTAATTCTGTCACTTATCTAATAAAAAATTCATTGGATTTAAAAAATATATATATATATATTTATATTTAAAAATTAATTAAATTATTTTTTTATTTATATAAAAAAATACTGGTTAAAATAAATAGCACTCTTAAAGATGCTCTAATTGCATCTAAACTTAGTTATGCTTTCGTTTTAATTAATTATTAATGGAACATGAATGAGAATTACAAAATTATCACTAATTCCTCCACTACCATTCTCTATGACAATCATATTTACAAATCTCCATACAAATTAAGCTCAAGACTAAAAAAATAAAAATTCAATCGATTTGATACATTTTTTTTTTCATACGAATTAAATTTGTGACACAATTATAAACAGTCTCTAATAAAAAAATAATTATATTGTTTTTTTTTAATGAATAAAATGCAATAGTGCTTAACAATGGAGAAAATGATGGAGAGAAGTGTGAAGTGATGATGGGTTTATCCTGTATAAGCCAATCCCTAGAGACCTCATGATTTATATATATATATTCAATTTCCATCCATTTATATATTAATTAATCCATTTTTTAAATACAATTTCTTAATATAAGATAATAATAATATCAAACAATCCCTTAATAAACATGTTTTATTATTGATAATTTAAAATTAAAACAAATAAAATATTCATAAAACCTACTCAATTTATATCAGAATTTATTTAATAATAAATTTAAATTAAGTTTCATCTTTTACCAGTCGTAAATGAATCAAAATTAATAACTTCAATACAAACAAATTAAATTCACTGAATTTTAATATGTGATTATGAGTGAAATTAAGCTTTACAAATGATAATAAAGAAAGCAACAAATCTAATTAATGACCAATTAGCTGAAAAATTGTTAATCACACATATTACCAATTGCAATCCAGATTTTCAGTCTCATTTGATATTCTATTTTATATATCATGTATCTCTTTATACGACATATTATTTATAAAAAAATATTGACTATTAAAATATTATAAAAAAAGATGTTGTGAAGATAAGAAGATATTTGAAATAAAAAATAAAATATCAAATAAGATAAAAAATTTAAATTCTACCAATCACATCTAGTAGAACATGCATAATACATCTTGGTACCATATCTCCATACATAGAAAAGAATTGCCATTCAAATTTATGAACAAATAAATAAGCATACACAAGAATTGTTTTTATATGTTTAAAATCAAGAATACATAATTATAAAGTCTTGCAATTTTAAACCTCTATTAGTAGGCCTAAAAAAAACAGCAATAATTATAATAATAATAATGATATTAAAAAAAAATTCCCCTTCACCACCATCCAACAATATTTTGTCTAGCTTGCTTTAGTGGGGTGCACAAAATATATAAATGTGACACCACCACCTCAATCTTGCATAGCAAAACCCCCTTAATGGGCGTGGGAACCTCATGAAAAAAAAGAAGAAGCCTCAAGAACATCATCTACAAGCAAACAAACCAAATAACTTTGATTTAAAACATGGATCACTTAAATATTATTGAGAGATATAAATTCATCTTCTTGTAAAGTTATAATGAGTATTAATTTTTAATTTCAATCAGCATAACTTGATCAACATTATAAATTTAATATTTAGATTTTACACGAAATAAATTACTTAAAAAATAAATGATACGAAAATATTTCTTTTTTAATTAAACTATTTAATAACAGTATTAATGCAAGTTTGATTGTGAGAACAATCAGATCACCATTTAATAGAGAAAGTTTTAATTAAAACTGAGGCAAATGATATCAAAATACCATTATTATTATTAAATAATTTTAAATATTATTTAAAAAATACGAATACACTTAATTTTAATTTATATAATTTGATCGATGTAATAAAATTAACATTTAAACATTTTATATAATAAATTATATATGTTTTTTAAAAAATTTAAATCTGAATTAAAATAAATCTTCACCATCTTACTATTAAGTAGATGATTTTTTTTTTTTTTTTTTTTTTAAATTTTGAAGGCAGGTTGAATTGAGAGGATAAACGTTAGGGTATTAGGGACGTGCACTAGGCACATATCCGTGCTTGTTAGCATGGGCCCACTGGTGACATCTATCGTGCGCCCGCGTTTTTCTTTACTGCCTATCATCTGATTCTGATAAATAAAAAGCTAATAATAATATAAAAACAAAGTCCCTTTATTCTAGGAAAATGTCCCTAACATCACCTCTTTTTTATCCCCAAATTACCCTCTCTATTTCTATCCTTTGATCACCTTACAATTCTTTAGTTTTATTCTAAATGTTTAATAAATATAAATATGAAATTAATTATTTAGTGAATTTTTGATGTATTAAAAAATATTTTAAATATAATAATTTAACATTATAATTTTAAATTATTAATATTTCATTATAATTTTAAATTATTAATATTTTATTTATTTAATTATTTACTACTAATCATTAATAATTAATTGTATACTGAATTAATAATTTTTTAATTAGTTCAAATAATATAAATACATGCTAATTCATATAATTTACATACTCATACTTTTAAAATTAATATGAAATCATGAAGGACGAACTTATTTAATATTTTTTAAATTTAAATTCAGATTATAAATAAATTTATTAAAATTTAATATACATAATGTAACGTAGATCACGAAAAGACTTACTAAATATATTTGGTTAAATATTTATCAAATATTTTTTTTAATTTTTTTTTTTTGATGTAAAAAGATGATAACTATGTAACTATTAAAGAATATGCTTCAAAATAGGCTATTTTGGAGATAAAAGAAGAGATGATAAGAAACTTGATTTAAGAAGATGATAAGGTTAAGATATGTAGGGTGGGGCGGTGCAAGAGTGAATTAAATTGAAATAATGATTTTTATTTTTCTTTTATAAATTATAGTATTAAAGAAATGAACGAATATGATCATTACTTTCAAGTTATTTACCATTGGTGGGAAAAAAGAGATTTTAAAGGGAAAAAAATATATATATATTAATACTCACCAATCAATATTATCAATAATTATAGATTTAGGCTTTTAATCGAGACAGTGAAAATTCATATCATCAATTTTTTTGAAACATTCAGATGAATAAATAAAATATTAATATTAATATAAAATTAAAAAAAAAATTATAGTGCTAAAAAGACTTGTATGAATATATTGATATTTATTATATTTTTAATTTAACTGTTTTTTTAGCGAATATCTTTTAGATAATATTAAATAAATAAAATTATAAATAAAATAAATGAGTAAAAATGAGATTTTGATATATCACTTAAAATATTAGCGTTTATAATAAAATATAATTTTATTAATTTATTTATATTTTTCTAATATAATTATTTTTTAATTATATATCATCTAAAATAATCACTCTTGATAAATATTTTAAAAATACTCATTAAAAAAATTTCATCTAATAATACTCAAATTATTTTCATAACAAATTTCTAGATATTGACCTTCAATATTATAAAAAAAAAAATTCTTATAAGAAGTCCATGAAATAACTTTTAGATGAATTTAATATTAATTTTATAAAAAAAAATTAGATTTGACTAAGCTAAATGAAATTTTTTTTATTGATTATAAATATATTTAATTAATTTTAAATGAATAAAAAATTAAATTTAAATGAGTACAATAATTTTTTTTTTTTATAAATTAGTGAGATTTTTTTTTTTTTTTTTTTTTTGCAGGGTGACCCAATCTCACCTGAGCCGCATGGAGCTCTGTCCCTGCTTACCGAATAACCTAATAAAATACTATGCGATACTACTCTTTATTTTGTCGTTTAAATATCGACCAAGTCCATTGGTCTCATCGAATTTTAATGATGGTCTGTTAGAGATATTCTTAGGATCATGTTTTGTTTGATAATTTAAAATTAAACGATGGCTAGAAAAACATTTAATTTTCTTATTCTTGTCAATTTTTTTTTTTTAACATGAAACTAACTTTTTTTAAGGAAAAATAATATAGCTTTTATTAAATCAAAATCAAAGAATATCAGAATGATATGCTTCTGAATATGCATGCAATGGAAGCATCTCCCAAATGTGTGGATTAGCACACGAAATAGAATAGCGAAGCATAACATGCGCTATCCTTTTTTTTTTTTTTAACAAGAAACTAACTTAATTTTACTGTTTGAAGGAAAGTGACATTTTGTAGTGTAGAATTTGTATGTTACTGCAAAATTTTTCTTTTTGTATGGTTGTTTAGAAGTCATTTAGGTTGCCTAGAAGATTTGATAAAAAATAAAATAATTTTTTAGAAAAATAATTTCCCATTAATCTATCAAAATAGTCACTGAATTAATAGTTTAATAATTATTTATTTATTTTACAGCTTCAGACTTTCAAGTCTAAAAATACATTTAGTTTCATTTTACTAATACATACAACCCTCTACTTTGCTGCCAGACAATCAAATTATATATATATATATATATATATATATATTTGTAACAAACTATACCTAATATTTTAACATGGGCAATCAATGCTAGGAATAGGATGTTACGGTGTGTATAAGTTGTGCAATTTCTATCATCACAAACAAAATTGCCATGGTTTTGATTTTGTGATGTGGTTGTCCTCTCAATAAAACAAATGATAAACTTCTATAGATCTCAATTTTATATTTGCCCAAATCCAAAAAATTCTCATCGACCCATAAAAAACAAGAGGAGATGGATATAGATTACCCCTCCTTGTCCCAATTCTGTTCTGACTTTTAACCCATATATGTGTATTTATAGAATTATATAAAAAATTATTTATGCAAACATATTATAGATTTTTACATATAAAAAAGTGAGAATTAAGAAATAATTAAAAATTTGATTAAGAATTTATGATGATTCAAACCTCTTAAATTCAATTTGATTGCCACTTTTAAAAATAATTTATTCGCTCGTCAAGATAAGAAAATCACCATTGGACTAAAATGCCACATATTAAGTTCGCAGGGAGAGAAAACTACATGAAATGGAACTGGATTATTATTGTTCAAAATAAAACAATAACTAATGTGGGACCAAAAAACAGGTTTAAAGGACAAATGATTCTTGCAAAGAGTGGGAAATGTAAATTGTTATGGCAAAGTGATGTACGTATTTTATGTAAAAGAAAATTATCCACACCTATGCACTAATCAGCATCTGGCATATTAAATATATTATATTTTATTGATTAGATGAAAGAGAGATGATTATAGAAACCAAAACATTTAAACAGACAAGTGTAGTCAAAATAAGTTTCCAATGCCTAAATGGTGAAACATTGCCATGTTACATTATAACTACATTATAGTGTACATTACAAGTACAATAGACAAAGATAAATAATTTCAGTCTTCAAGTTGGAATCCTCCTTTATACTCAGAATAGCCCCAAGGTAAATACACATCTTCAAGGAAAACAAAATATATAATATTAGAAATATGCAACGAAGTAGAGGCAATCACAAGACAAGAAAAGAAAGACTAGTCTACATCTGTCTAATGATATTGTTGACTATTTGGTCCACTCAACCTGCCCCAACCTTGAGAGTATTTGCCTTGGTAAGATTTTGGTTTCTAATGTCCTAGAGAGCTTTTTCACTTAGTGGTGGACTAGCCTTTCAAAGTACATCCATATATCATCCTCCTTAATTTCTATCCCCACCACCACCACCACCACCACCTATATTATAAGATTATTCCACTTTGCTAGAGTACCTAACTAGTGTAGCAAAGATCAAAGCTAATCCTCTCCATGTTTTGCAATAGAGCCAGCACAATTTGATATCTTGACATGCTTGATATGTGATTTCAGGTATATTAATATATACTACTATCCTCAAACTAGTGCTCTTGGGTGGCCATTACTATAGATAAAGTGAGTGAAAGTTACCCACTACTGAGATTAATCGTATGCGCCCTTTTTAGTGCAACCTTTCATCTTTTAAACAAAGTAACAAATGCTCTTCTGAATTTTTAGACAAACATTTATATTCCAAAGGGGAAAGAGAAAATAACAGTCATGCATTTCTTTTGTACTTTTTATTTACTAGTGCTACAAAACAAAATTCAAGGGGATCAGCAACAAATTTTCCAATCCTATATTGTAAAAGTCACAACTTAAGCTGTTTAATTTTTCATCCAAAAGAATCAAGTTAGTAATCACTATTTTCCCACTATCAAAGCTCTCAACTCAACTTTTCCTCCTCCTATGTCAGCATTTGTGGCAATCAAAATCTATTGGCCCTTCCAATTAGTACATAAAAACAACTTGGACCACTGATTATTATCAATTAAAAAATTTGCCAAACCTTTTCCTGTAGTGTTATCATATCTAATCCACTGACAACCAATAGATTGATGGCTGTTTTTGGATCATCATATGTATCATGAAAGAATTTACAAATAAGTTTACCTGAATATGGTAATATGTTTAAGATAATAATATATTTTGTTAGAATAAATGATGTAATTTCTGCTAACATACTTTCCAACCGATAATTGTTTCAATTTTTCATTTTATGAATGGTGAAAAAAATTATCTCAAGAGTGGTTAATACTTGTTGCAAAATGATATCAAAATAAAAATAAATAACATCTATGAAAATATTAATAAAGATTGTGAGGTTATGCATTGGGCCTCCTGCTAAAAAAATAGTTCTGGATTTGCAGGTCTAAACTTAACAGTAATGCTGCTAAAAAATACTTGCCACGACATGAAACTCTGTGAATGGTACTTGGGAATTCTAGGACCGGAGTCCTTGCATCAAGATAATCAATCTAATTGGGGACTACTGTTAATCTTTTATTGTTTGTTCTTAGAAGTGGTTGTTGAGTCATCAACTCTTTGTATAATTTTTCCTAAATATGGTTAGAGGAAAGGGGTTTCATTTCCCTCTCTTCCAATTCCTTACGTCACAAGACCTTGTTGGTTTATGAGTATTTAAGTAAAAAAAGATCCATAATAAACCTGGGTTGCAATAATATCCCTCCACTTTAAAGATTGACTTCTTGTACCCTATTTCGCTCATTTGCTTTATTTAGAGCATACATTTCCTTATTAAAAAAATTGTACTCCCCACAATTTGAACTCCCTCTTTCTCCCTGATGTAAGCATAATTTGATCCAAAAATGATTATCCACTAAACAGATTGCAACACTCAATAATGAGAGCATGTCATCGTTTTCATGTTCATGTACATGTATATTATGCATAAATCCATATTATGAGTATAAAAAAAAAACTGATGTGGTTAGATGTTCATATAAATACATGCATGAATGCTCCATAATCTGCAGTATATTCTAGTGGTCTACTGCTTTAAGAAGTTTTACAACTGTTACTCCAAATTGCCAACAGTGGGGTCACCTCAACCTTTTCCAACTCTATAAAAGGCCACTTCTCTTCAGGCTCACAACCGGCCCCCTTCAATCTAACACCAAATTAATCTACTTCACCTTCTCCTCCTGAGGCCCAGATTCAAGCCATGCAGCCTAATGAGATTACAGGACTTCATTATCTAGTGTCCCCAAACCCATCCCCATATTCAGCTTACTTAAGCATGACTCAGAATAACACATCCACATTTCAATCTAATAGATTCACTAATCCACACAGTTACCAGGTTCCTCCTCAAGTTCAAGAATTCAGTCTACAATCATCATGCCTAAGCAACAATTCAACTTCTGACGAAGCAGATGAGCAACAATTCTCTCTTATCAATGAGAGGAAACAAAGAAGGATGATATCTAATAGAGAATCTGCTCGTCGGTCACGTATGCGCAAGCAGAAACACTTAGATGAGCTCTGGTCACAGGTTGTTTGGCTCCGAAGTGAGAATCACCAACTTATAGATAAGCTTAACCATGTTTCTGAGTGTCATGACAGAGTTGTTCAAGAAAATACTCAACTCAAAGAAGAAGCCTCTGAACTACGACAAATGCTTAGTGACATGCAACTAAATAGTCCTTATGATACTCTGAGGGACCTGGAAGACATCCCCTGTAATACCGCTTATCTCAGAGCTGAATCCTCAAACCAGTCGATCACAATTTTTACAGATTTGCTAGGCTAAGGTGGACTCAGCATATATATTTTTATTCTCAACCTTTTCCCTATATTTTTTTTTTTTCTGTTTGTGTGGAGGTCGATCTGTCATAGGCTTCTAGCCTCAATTTTTAAGTATACGAGATTGAACAAGAGTGGGAATAACATATTTTGAGCTTATCATTTAAATCACTGCTCAATTATGATGTCACATATTTATGTTTACATGTTCTTAGGTTCTTCCCCAAGTTAATTGAGAAGACCACATCATAAAGGTGTCAGTTCTTTCTGACCCTATAAACACAAAATGGATCATAAAAAAAGACTGACAGACAGACAGATGTATGCATGTGAGTGTTAGGATCATGATTGCAGAACCTGTTAGAAATTTATAAAAGACTCCATATAAGTCCTCTCCCAGAAATCATTTGTAAGAAACTTTGGCCCTGAACTATGGAGCAACCAACAAAAATTTGGACCTGAAAAAGAAAGACGCCAAGCTTCAGTAAAGCATCATACAGAAACAAATTCCCATGAATTTTCGCATAAAAGAAAATATTTCCTTCAAGGATTATAGAACACGGAGAGGAAAAATTGCAATTGGGTGGAAGAGTTGGACATGACACGGAACAGCAGGGTGATGGGTAATTTTGGTTCATAATATAAAATTGCTATAACAAGAAAAACATATGAAAAAGCTATTCCACTAAATCCCAATTACTGTTCCTAGCTTTTGAGAGCTGCTTTGACTGAATTTTGCTGGGAATATGTATATCCTTTCTCTGGTTTACGTACGGCCCAGCAGAGCCCATTTCTTATTGATTTCTAGAACTATTTCTCTAATCCACAGAAAACATATCAATCTAGGATAAGATTCAACAAAAGCCTTAGTTGTCTAATTTTTCACTTTGATTTAAATTCATTTTCTCTCATAGATAACTCTTCCAAACATCTTAAATCTCTGTGTTTCATTATGAAACTCCTGATTCAGATTATAGAATCCCCCATAAACACTTGATTATAGCTCCCAAACAAAATCATGATAAAAGCCCAATAGATCTGTTTTTGACTCCATTTTCACACTTTTGCTAGAATCAGAAGCTGACCTTTGCAAATTTAACGAGTCATGTTTCCAGTTTTATCACAGTTAATTATGCATTAAAACATACCCATTGCCATGTGCATGAATCCCATATCACTTTCTTTTCCTTTCTACTTCATAAATGAGAAGAAAAAAACAGTGTGCAGTTCATGCGCACATGCGTTATCAAAGATGAAAAGAGAATGCAAAACAAAAATCCAACAAAGGCAAATTTTTTCCAAGGATTCCCAACCCAAAATTGGGAACACTTCAGAAGGCAACTTCCTTCTCAAACACTTAGATTAAGGCTTCTGATTAAACAAATTTTTAATCCATGCACCGTAATTTCCAATTCCCTAAAAAAGTTCTACCTTCTCTTCCTTGTCCATCATAATCAGGATTGTGCACCTCGGGATATAGCAAATGAGAGAACATAAGGTTGTCCGAATCACCTTGCACCTTTATAATACAAGATTTTCCATGATTTGGAGATTGATTATCCTTCTCTTCCTCGTAAGGTCATAAGGAAAGACTTCAACAAACTAAATCTTGTTTGAGTCTACCTCTTCAAGATATGGACAACTGAAATACATTAAGAGCATCGAAGATTCATGTCCATATTCAGACTTCAAAAGCATTGGATATTATAGCACATTTTTGTTTCATTCCTCTTGCATGATCTCCCAAAACATATTTCTGAAGGCCCAAACCCACACCAGATATTACTACAAAAGAACTCCAATGACAGCATTTTTGATACCCTTCACTGAATACCCCGAACAAAGCATGATAGCCTGATGGCCAATTCCTTGCTTGACTAGGTAAGATATATCCAATTTAGATGCCTAGCTAGGGCTAGAATTGTTGGCTCCATGTTGAAACAAGTTAAAGATATTTTACTCAAAGGAAAAGTGTCCGTGGTAAATATTTGGCCTTATTTTGCAGCCAATCTAGTTTTATTTATGCGTTTATGCTTTCTTATACCAATGATCATGCTGGGTTTTCCTACATGTCGACTTTTTATTTGCATTCCCAAATTTTTAGTGTGTTTAGGTAAGCATAATCCTCCAGAGCTATTTACATTATGAACACTCTTCAAGTTAATTGTTTGAATCATCAGCAACAGTGACACTATGGAGTTAAATTTTGCACAAAATTTCCTAAAATGTTGTGTGACTTCCCCCTCTTTCTTTTTGCATGCACTTTGTATTTTGCTTCATCACATAATGAATGGCAACAGGCTTTCCTTCTAGTTAATTAAAGGCACCATAATCCACATTTCCCTACTTTCTCGCAGTTAAACCATAAAAAGAAAACAATAAAATTTCCTGCAACTTTCAATTCCAGCTAAATTTTAGTTAATCTGCAAACATTAATCTGCCTTAATTTTTGCACAACCTTTTGTTTCAAGCACTAGCTTGCCAGAAAAGCTAACCATATATGAAACTAAGGGCAGATTACTCCAAGCATCCCCTACATCATAACCTCTAAAAAAGCTAACCATATATGAAACTATAAACTGACCAAAAATCATTCCCAACGTAGATTGCAGTACACATAATTACTTCTAAATTTTAGTCAATTCAGTGGAATTGAAATCTACGAGATCATCTCTTTCAATAAAAATAAAATATTATTGAATTAAATATGTTTCTAAGCACTATATAAAGCTTAACCCAAAAATTCAGAGGCTGATAGATCAAAATTACGATCACTATTCCAATATCAAAATGTGATAACCCTTAATCCATTCAATAATCTTCTAAAAATGCATAAAATTAAAAAAAATAAAAAATAAAAAAATTAGAGCAGATCATGAATTTAATATTACAAATACATTAAGCATTGAAACAAGGGAAGGAGATATACATACCTGAATTTCACTTTGTTGGGAACATGACCTCCAGATTCTGTTTGATTTTCGTACAAATTTACTATTTTTTTTTTCCTAATGCATATTTTTTTTTTAATATATCGATTATAAATTTATTATTAAAAAAAATATACACTTATCGTTACTTTATATTTCAATTTCTACCTCATATATATTTTAATACTAAAAAAATATGATATTTCATAAAATTTAAAAATTACAACTGAATTTTTAATATATCATTTTATATGAGGTAAGTTGACTTGGAAAGTTCACTCGAAAAACAGCAAATCTTATTTGTTTGGTTTGCATGATAATTTTTTTTTTAAGTTGTTTAGTTATATAAATATTTTTTATTTTCTTTTTTAATTTTCATTTTATTTTTTAATTTTTTATATTTTTATTTTTCAAATTAAAAATTATAAAATAAAAAATATGGTGTGATTTCTTTTTATTTAAAATTTTCTCTAAATCTCCATTTCTATTTTTATTTTTAGATTCTTCTTTTTATTAAATATATAACTATTATTTTTCATAAATATTTATTTTAAAAAAGAGTGAAAAATCATAAAATATTTTTTTATAATATAGTATAATTTTGTAAAACTTGAAAATCTATTTTGAAATTTTCATTTTAAAAAATTTGATAACTAAACACCAAATATCAATTTTCTATTTTCTTGAAATAATTTTATGTAAATCAGATTTATTTTTTATAACTAAACAAAGTATCTAACTTTTCAAGAAAAAAAATTGTAAATAAAGATAAAAAGATAAAATTATCCTTAAATTTACTATCTTTTAGTGCAAAAAATAAGGATAATATTGACAATTAAAAATATAATTTTCAAGTAATTTATAAACAAACCAAATATTAAAATACAATTTTTCTCAGAAGTATACTGCACTCCCTAGGAAGTAGGCATTTTATACGAAATGAGGCCTTTAAGTGTTGAATAAAATAATTTTTGAAACATTTTACATTCGGTTTGATTTAGTTGGACATAACAGTTATTAGCTATTACTGATAAATATTAACTGGTGACTAATAATTGATTGTTAATAATTATATTTATAAAATTATTATTATTTATTATTTATTAATATGTTTAAAAAAATAATTTAGCCTTTTTATTTAAACAAGTAAAAAAAATTTCAAAAAAATTTAAATTAAAACTTTTATAAACAGCTGACTATTTAACAATTAACGATTATTATTAATCAAATGAGTTTAATATAATTATTAACGATAAATTTTTTTTTATTAAATATCTACTTAAATTATATAATATTTTAAAATTTAAGACTTTATTACGTCCTGAAAAATTTTAAATTAAAAATTTTGAGTATCATTTTAAGTAATTTTAAAATTAATTAAAAATTTTAAAATAAAAATTATTAAATAATTCAAAGTAGTGAAATGTTAAAAATTTTAATTTTAGGTATTGAAATTTATTATCGAATGTTACCTAAATGTTTGTTAGTTTTATATGTATGTGTATATATTTACAACAATTAAAAAAAAATTGTATTTTTTGTAAAAAATAAAACAGTTTAAATTGCAGAATATTTTTTTTATATTTTTATTTTTTTATAAATATATACTCATAATTTTTTTTTATATAAATATATATGTTAGTACCTCTAATTTTTTGAAATCTTATTTGTTACATATATATATTTCATACATTTTGTATTAAAAAATTATTATACTTAATCATTAAATTTTATTTATAACTCATATTTAATATATATTTTTTTATAATTATAATACAATGAAATTTGAAATTATTCATATTGAATTTTTTTTATTTTTTATTTTGCTTTTGACCCCTTAATTTTTCAAATTTAGTTTCACTCTTGTAATAATATTTTGTTAATTATTTCTATAATTAATATAAATATTTATCAATTAAAAAAATATTAACTATCATGTGATTCAGTTACATAAAAAATATTAAAAAATAAAAAATCATACGGTAAGCTCTAATTTTTGTCACAGAGAAATGGTAGACTTTCTCACTCAACTCGTTCATTCTTACGACCGAATCCATTTCTCTAAATTAAATAATCTCACCGACGCGCAAATGGATTCATTTTAGATCTCTCCATTTTGGCTTTATTTTCAGCTTCTTCACCAATCGCCATCTCCACTTTGCTCCCCATTTCTTCAAGGAAGAATAAAGAATTAGAATACATTCAAATCCTCAATTTCCGATGGCGGTCGCCGTCCGTGGCAGCCGTGGTGGATTCAACACTGGCTACCGTAGTTTCTTTTCTTACCGGATCTTAGTCTCCGCCATGTTCACTCTTCTTTTCCTCGCTACTCTCTCCGTTCTCCTCACTACTCACCCCACCACCTCTCCTCATGACTCTGTAAGTACATTCTACTTGATTAAAATTTGTATAAACTTAATTTTGAATCCATGGTTTTTTATTTTTTTTATTTTTGGGTTTTTACAGTCACTGCCAAGTACTAGTAATGCTTATGTGCAGAGGACGTTTTTGGCATTAAATTCGGATCCATTGAAAACCCGATTGGATTTGATTTACAAACAAGCTAGCGATCATATGACTTTAGTGAATGCTTATGCTGCTTATGCTAGAAAGCTTAAGCTTGATATTTCTAGGCAATTGAGAATGTTTGGTGACTTAGCTAAGAATTTCTCTGATATTACAACCAAACCCAATTACAAATCTTCCTTGTTTGAATTAGAGGGTGCAGTTGATGAAGATATTTTGAGGCAGTTTGAGAAGGAGGTTAAAGAAAGAGTGAAAATTGCTAGATTGATGATAGCTGAGACTAAGGAGAGTTATGATAATCAGATCAAGATTCAGAAGCTTAAAGATACTATTTTTGCTGTAAATGAATTGTTGATTAAGGCAAAAAAGAATGGGGCTTTCGCTAGCTTGATTGCTGCAAAATCGATACCCAAGAGTTTGCATTGCTTGGCAATGAGGCTTGTGGAGGAGAGGATTTCACACCCGGAAAAATATAGGGAAGAAGATCCCAAGCCGGAGTTTGAGGATCCAAGTTTGTATCATTATGCCATATTTTCAGATAATGTTATTGCTGTTTCAGTTGTGGTGAGGTCTGTGGTGAAGAATGCAGATGAACCTTGGAAACATGTTTTTCATGTTGTTACTGATAGAATGAATGTGGCAGCTATGAAGGTGTGGTTTAGGATGCGGCCTGTGGAAGGAGGTGCCCATGTGGAGGTTAAGGGTGTGGAGGATTTTAGTTTTCTGAATTCTTCGTATGTGCCGGTTTTGAGGCAACTAGAAAATCTTAAACTGCAGAAGTTTTATTTTCAGAATCAGGCGGAGAATGCTACCAAGGACGTGAGTAATATGAAGTTCAGGAATCCCAAATACTTGTCTATGCTGAATCATCTCCGGTTTTATCTGCCTGTGATGTATCCTAAGCTGCATAAGATTTTGTTTTTGGATGATGATGTTGTGGTTCAAAAGGACTTGACAGGATTGTGGAAGATTGACTTGGATGGAAAGGTGAATGGGGCTGTGGAGACATGCTTTGGGTCATTTCATCGTTATGCACAGTATTTGAACTTCTCGCACCCATTAATTAGGGAGAGATTTAATCCAAAGGCCTGTGCTTGGGCTTATGGAATGAACATATTTGATCTTGATTCTTGGAGACGTGAAAAGTCCACTGAGCAGTATCATTACTGGCAGAGCTTGGTATGTATCTTTGCTTCCTTTTGAACTCTTCTCCCTTTTGATGTTAATATAGCTACTGATCTATCAGCATTTCATAAATTATTTTGCCTTTTTATGTCCAAATAAACTAATCCAAAACAAAAAATTATTTATTTTGAAAATGATAATGAATTGATTGCCCTGTTTTGTTGGGATTGAGAGATCTGTTCAATTAACTTTTTGCTTATGGTGTGATCAGAATGAGGATCGTACTTTATGGAAATTAGGTACTCTACCACCTGGCTTGATCACCTTTTACTCAACTACAAAATCATTGGACAAATCTTGGCATGTGCTTGGTCTTGGGTATAATCCAAGTATTAGCATGAATGAGATCAACAACGCTGCGGTCATCCATTACAATGGAAACATGAAACCTTGGCTTGACATTGCCATGAACCAATATAAGAATCTCTGGACTAAATATGTGGATAATGATATGGAGTTTGTACAGATGTGCAATTTTGGCCTTTAGATGAGTACGGCTCCTGCTTTGTTTTTCAGGAACACAACGACAAGTTGTAAGTGTTCATACTGGGATACACATTTTCTTACAACTTTTTGGATTTCATCATTAGTTGTAACTTTCAATGTCAATTGTATTCAACCAAAATGGTTACATACGCGGAGAAATGATTCTTTTCATTGAAATTTTTTCTATCCCTGAATGCAGTGACACAAAAATTTTGTTAGTCGTGAAAGTATTCTGACCAAAATTTATTCTTTAATATTGTCTCCAAAACTGGTTTTATCTGTGGTTTTTAGTCCAGAGATTATTCGAATGTAGTTTTAAGAATTAATTGGTGATATGAACATTGCCATACAGGTTTCGGTAATAGTCTCTGCTGAAACAGAGTTATCAAATTCTCTTGAATGAATTGAATTCTAGTTAATTTTATAGCGTGTTTGTGGGTAGTGATAGCAGTTACCGGTGGTGAACTATAGACAAGATATTAGTTTTATGTTACTATTCTGCATAGTTCATCTTAGAACCTTTTAATTTTATCTAATTTGAGATTGATTTTTACTAGGCTTTCCTGTTTAAAATATAAAATTATTTTTTCATGATTTGAAATTTTTGGGAGCTGCAGCAGTAATATTAATTCATTGCATTGAGTTCAGGATGATATTAGTTAACTTGTTAGATGATCTGTAGATAACTAGATAACTTATGAACTTCTGATAATATATTATTGTGATCACATTGCTTTGATACCTTTGAGAAAGATCTTGAACTCGAAAATAAGTATTGTCTTCCAAGTTTTAGATCATAAAATCTAGAAATGATGATCAAAAATGTTGTTTGTTAAAAATTGATGATATGATCCCTTGTGTATGTACTTATGTGCCTGCATTGATCTGAATTTTACTGGTTCCTGCATTCAACTCTATTTGTTCTCTGTGAATCATATATTTGAACACATAATTAGGTGCATTTGACTGAAATTTCTTGCCGAAATATTAAAATTGTCATCTTATCTTACATTTTCACTTCATTCATTTCTCCCTTCTATCTCTTTATTTTATTCTCTCATTTTTATTGAAATTTTCTTGAAAAATGAAAGAAGAAAAAATAAAATTTGAGACTTCATAAAGAAAGAAAAAAATAGTAATAGTAATAAAAAGATGAAGAGGGATGAACGGATTGAATGTCTATCCGTGATACAGTTAGTTGAATAAAATATTTTTTTTTATTATAAAAAATTTCATTAAAATAAATTATATTTGTAAAATTTATCTATTCAGGTATTTGATTACTAAAAAATAAAACTAAAAGACAATAAAATAAAAATATTTATAAAATAAAGATATTAATAATATAATTATCTTTATATATATTTTATATATCATCGATAAAATTAATATTAAAAAAAATAAAATAATTACCATTGTTTAGACCTTGAAGTTTAACCTCTACATTATTGACTAATTTTTGCATAATCTACAAATGTGAGGTGGTAAGCTACTTATGTACACATCATATTATGATACAGCAAGAGTAGTATAATATGCATCAACATCAAAATTATTGAGAAATTAATGAATGTCACATCTTCCCAAAGTTCATTGTATGGGATCATTGATTAATAGCGTGAAACTTTTGTTTCACTTTGTGTTTAATTTTATATTTTATTTTACTTTTTACTATTCATATCATATATAAAAAATTATTAATTATTAAAATATTTAAAAAAAAAATAATGTATAAAAAAAACATAAAACAAGAGATCATACCAGGTTAATTAATGAAACATGTTGGACCATTGATGAAACATTGGTCTTTTAAGAAAGAAAGAGCTCAAACCATGATAATAAATCAAAACATAAAATTCTTAACAACAAATATTAAATTAGAGAAGATAAGCCTAAGACTAATCATTCTTTTAGGCACTCCTCCATGACACTTTATCTCTAATTCAATATTGAATTAAGCTTCTTATCTCTTAGAGACATTATCATGGAATGAACAAGCTTGTTCAAACAAGATCATGATCTGAGAAATAAGTTCTGATATGGAGAATCCTTCCATAGAAGACAACCATGGAGCATACTTTTAATTCTCTGGGTAGGTTATATCATATTTATCCTATTTAAGAAAAGAGAGAGAATTTAGAAGAATATTTAAAAAAAAAACACGATTTTTATTTCTATTTTTTCTTGATGATCTACAATAGAAAGAACTCCTCTATTTATAATAAGAGGAGGATACAAACAAACAAAAGCCATACAGGAAACTCGTGAATAAATCAGACCGAGTCACGAGATAAAAGCATAAAGAAAATAGTACAAGCCATACTGGAAAAGGAAAAGTACAGACAAACTTTATTTAAAGTTATAATAATAATACTAATTTGTCTAGATTATGGAGTACCCAAATTGCATTTTGGGGTAGGTTCATCAGAATCATTTGGATCAAAGGGCATCCCTAATCTTTTTCACCAGAGAGTTGGGTCATATGTGTCATTACTTTTCAGCTCATATGGATCTTGAGAATCAGAAAAGTAAGGTAGAACTGACTGCTGACTATCTAGAGATAGAGATAAATCAAGAGAAGATAAATCCATACGGGCCCGAGTAGAAGAGCTAGCCTCAGCAGATGGGCTGGGCCTTTTGAAAGAACTTGGATTGGATGAACTGGGCTTGTAAGCAACACTTTCAATGGCCCATTTTCTTTTTAAATTCTAGCCTTCAGGAGTGAATTGGATAGCAAATATTAAGGCCAAGGCTTTGAGCAATTCTGCCTAAAGTAAGTGATGTCTATGTATGGAGATCTGTTGGATTTGATTTGTCTACTGGTGTAGCAGCATCTGGAGGGAAAAACTTATGAAAAAATATCTAAGCATCCTCTTGAAGCTTGTAACAAAAATCTTTTGGGATAGAATACCAAGGAGCTTCATCTTGAATAGCAGGCCAGATATTAGGGGGAATGGACATGTTGATTGCAGACATTTTCCTTTGGAATTCTCAAAATTCTTTAGGAAAAGCTTCCCATTCAGTGACCAGGTCAAAAGGGTTTAAAGAGTATTCCTGGATTGAAGATAAATATTCATATCTTCCTGAGGGTAAGAATATTCCTTGTCGTTTAAAAATGAGAATGACTCTGAGATCAGATTCTTTGCTTCTAAGATTGGAACGAGTCATAGTGAGAAATCTGAATTTACTTATCCACCATGGCAATGGATAAAACCATTTTAAGAAAATTGTATTGAATTCATCTTATTGGTCAAGATAAGGAATATCTCTTCGATATCCAGACTGATATGCTTCTAACCAAGAAAAGGTAGTTTGAACATGAAACTGGATGCCAATGATATACTATTCTAAGGATAGAACAGAAAGCACAGAAGTTCTTTGGTGAAGGTTTCATGAGTATCAAAACGAAATAAGGTATTAAAAGGATAATCTGGATGAATGGATAAACGTCCAAAAGAATGAAGACTTTGTTTTTGAATGGTGAGGAAAAGATATTTAAACATTAAATTTTTGGCTCAGGTTTCTATGGTTTTTTCTTAAATGAGGGAATGAATTTCTGGTGGCAAAGGAGAAGAACAACCAGAGTTTAAGTTAGGATTAATCATACTGATAATTGGTATAGGTTTGGTTGAAGGATGAAGAGGCCTAGAGAGAATGTCTAGCAAAATGTTATTTTTGCCTTTGATATGCTTTACATCAAAGGTATAGGAAGAGAACCATTTTGCCCATCTAAGCAATTGTTGATTTGGAATGGTTTTAGCTATTAAAGCTAAGATTTTTGGAAAAGCAATGCAGTCCATTTCAACAAGAAAATGATGACCGATCAAATGAAATTGGAATTTTTCAATGCCACCTTTTACTGCCAAAACTTCTTTAAAAGTGGAATAGTAATGTTGCTCATATTGTTTAAATGTTTCACTTTTGTAATCACAAATGTTTCTTTTCCCGCCTTTTTCTTCTAACAGAATAGCCGCCCAGAAAGAATCACTGGTATCTGTTTGAAGAATTCTTTTTCCTTTTGAGGAGGAAATTTGGAGAGGAGGAAGGTTCTGAGCTTTTTCCTTGATGACTTTAATTGTTGTGGTATGAGGAGAGGACTAAGGAGGAGGATTTTTCTTCAACATATCTTGCAAAGGGCGAATAATCGAAGCAAGAAGAGGGATAAAAGCACTTTATAATGCTGAGAAATTGTTGAATCTCCTTCTGAGAGAAATTATTGTCGAAAAACTTCAGAAGTTGTTCTCCAATATGAGATTGAAGAGAGTAACAGCCATTTTCAATCTTCATACCAAGAAACTCAATTTGAGATACTACAAGAATCATCTTTTTGGGAAAAAGCATTACTCCATAAGATTTTACAATATCCATGAATTGTTGGAGAAGCTGTTGATGAGTTTCTACATCTTTAGAGAACAAGAGTATGTCGTCAATGTAGATCAGAGCATTTAATAGTATAGGCTGGAAGATCTTGATCATAGCCTTTTGAAATATAGAAGGAGCTATTTTGAGACCAAAAGGCATTACTGTCCATTAAAAATGATGATCTGGTATACAGAAAGCTGTTTTGTGACGATCATTAGGGTTTATGCCAAGTTGCCAAAAACCTGCTTTGAGATCAAATTTTGAAAAGATTTGAGCATCTGCAATATTAACAAACAGTGAGTTAACATGGGGAGAGGAAATTTGATGTCTGCCAGGAAAAAGTTCAGTGGTATGTAATTGATCACTAATCTCAATTTGCCACGAACTTGTTCACTTCTTTTATTGACATAAAAGGCTTGGCATGCCTATTGTGAACTGGTTGGTTCAATCAATCCTTCAGCTTGTAACTGTTGAAGTTCAGCTATTGCAAGAGCTTTGTGTTCTAGATTCATACTAGAGTGACTGGCCTTAGTTGGATTGATATCTTCATTCTTTTTGAAAGATAAAAAAATAAAGAATTCTAGCCATTGCCAAAGTGATTGCTGGCATTTGGTGAGAAATTCTGTGTAAGACTCAGTACAACATTGCTGAAGAATTTACTCTTGAATAGATTTTATATCCAAAAGAAAGAAATTCTTTAGAGCAGCATAAGGAAGGAAGTATGACTTAAACCTGAGACCATCAGACATAGGATAAACACCTTTTGACTAAAGCTGATGGATTATATCTCATCCAATAATGACATCTCTTCCAGGTAGAGTAGAACCAATCATTTTATAAGAAATGAAAAGTTTAGGAAAGAACTTGATTGAAATCCTTTTGGTAAGCAAATAAGTAGAGAAATTTTCTTCATTTGCAGCCTGAAAAGATTGATAATGAGATTGTCAATATTCTGCAGGAAGGATAATGGGATTTAAGAAAGATGAAGTAGCACCCGTATAAAAAAGAGTTGTAACTGTAATGGGTTTTGCATACTTGTCAACAAGTAACTGAATTTGGATTATTGGGACAATAACTGAGCCAAAACATGGAGTTAGCCCATTAAGAGGAAAATGGTAGTCTTTTGTGGTGTCTGATGCAGAATCAGAGGATTCATCTTCACTTTCAGATGAATAATCAATAGCAAAAACAGTCTCTGGAGATTCTTCGTCGGTTTCATAATAAACTAATTCTAAATCTTCGTTTGGATCATATCTTGGAAATTGAGAAATCATGCTAAGGACCTTTTCTTTTTTCTTGTTCTTGTAATCTTTATCTTAGTGTCTTTTCTTGCCGCAGATATAACATCTATCCCCTTTAAACTTTCTGGAAGACCATCTTCTAAAAAATTTTCTTCTCTTCTTAGATTTTTTGTGGAATGAGGATCTATGAGAAGTAGAAGACTCCTGTTGATAACGGCGATGATGTTTCTTTTTCTTCTTGAAAGTGCAGTCTTTAGAGGAACTTGGACAATTGATCGTAAGGTCTTTTCTGTCACATGATTTAGATACCTTCTTTCCTGTTTATTGGAAATCAAAGACGAATTTCCATTGGTTACAAAGCTTATCAAGAGACTTCAAGGAAAGATGGTGGAGCTCTCCAATAGAAGCATCAACAAGAGTTACACTTTTCTGCTCTAAGTATCTAAAGACTTCTTTACCCAATGTTTCTGGTAAATAGTTTAGATATGCCTGCTTAAGATTTACATCATCCATGCCGCCAATGATGTAATATTTTTTTATTGCATTATGAAAATATTTTTGCAGGTCACTTCTTTTATAGGAGCAGCATTTTAACTATAAAAATTCTTGTCGAGAATGATCAACAAAATGAGTTGAGCTTCCCAAAAATTCACCATAGATAATAGACATGAAATCACCAATGCTGGTTAGATTTAACAACTGTCTCTGGCAATATTCTCCCAATGCAACCATTCTCGTAAGGACCCTGTCATTCTTGATGCAAATTGTTCTAAGACACTCCTAAGAGTGCTTCATTCTTTTCTCATTTTAGACATACAGCAAGAAATCATTTCATGGATCTTGTTTCTCCATTCAGAAGGAGGAGTATCATCAAATGTGTGCCAATTTTTATTTTCAGAAGCATGAGTATGATGCTGATGAAACATTGGTTCAGGTGGAGTTGGTGGTGGTTGTTGTGGTGGAGGATTTCGAGAAGGATTGCGAGGTAGATTTAATTCACCTTACATATCTTCAGGCTCTTGGACATATGGTTCATTTGTTGTTCCTGAGGTTGAAGTATTCATGAATATAGGAAGGGGAGAAGCAGGTGTAGTATTTGAGAGATCGGTTAAGAAATGAGTTATTGGGTTTGGTTAATCAATAGTCATCATTGGGTTTTTTAATTTTGGTTCTTTTGGAGGGTTCTTTTGTGGAGGCTTAGATTCTGTGGAAGAGGATGGGGATAAAGGTTTTTGTTTTGGAAAGTCATCTTCAGGAGGAAACATCGAAGAGGGTTTAAATAAAGGTTGAGGGTAAAGAGGTAAAGATTGTGGAACTAAGGGCTATGGTGGCCATAAGTGTTGAGGATAAGTAGGTTGGCCATGTGTTTGTTGTTGCATTTTCTGGATAGAAGTCAATTGAACCCTTAAGCTTTTCATTTCTCTTTCTTGGTTGTAGAAAGGTTGAGAAGTTTTGACCAGGAAAAGAATCTCTTGATGTAAATCTTCTATTCTTTTAGTTAAGGCTTGTAAATGGGTCTCTTCTTGTGGATTATGTTTATCCAATTTAGACTCAATTCTTTTACTAGTCTCATCTATCTTTTTCAGAAAATTATTTTGAATAGCAGTATTATGAGACTACCAATTTAAAACAGCTTTTGCAGCAGCAATTGAATTAGCTGACCCATCTGCTCTTTTTGCAGTAGGATTTTTAATCTTCCAAGCATGAGTAGTGTTTTGCTCTCTATTTTCAAATTTTTTCAATTTTCTTCAAAGACAGGGCTCATCATGTAAATAGGAGCAAGACTACTGGAAGGCATAATCATAGACCGTTTAGCTTCCATTCTACAGTCTTTTTTGATAACCCATTTTAAGGAAGAATCTTTCTGAGATGAAAATTGACAGGGAGAATCTGGTGGAGATCTTGGAGGTTTTTGCAAATCATCATTATTATCATCATCATCCCATCTGGTAGGTTCAGGCAAAGGAGCCTGTGCTGAAGATGGAGAAGAATATTTGACATAATAGTCAAATTTTCCAGAAGGTTGTCCCAGAGTCGAGACATGTGATTCTCTTGTTTCAAAGGCTTCATGCATCTCCTGTTGTTTTATTTTTGGTCTAGGAGTTTTATTTTTAGATGGTTGAACACATCTAAAGCAAGAACAAACATCCTAATAATAATGATCATTTGAGTTCTGAAACTCATAAACAGGTGTGCCATTTCCAGAGACATACTTGACAGAGACTGACATAGGAGTTGTCATGGATTGATTTGTTGGAGTAGAGAAACAAGATGGTCTAGATGAAGAAGACGAATAAGTATTTTTATACTTGATCTCTACAATACCATTAGATTTTTTGGAAAAACTAGGTTCTGTGGATTGAATGGGTTGAGCATCAAGAGATGCTGAATAGTTTTGTTCATAGTTAGTAACCTATGATTCTGGAATTAGTTCAAGCAATTGTTCTCTTGGAATCTGTTTTGGCACATAAGTACAACTTGGTACTTGATTAGAGTCAACATGGAGAAGCAAGGCATCATCCGTTACTTGAGAAAGAGAGAAATCTAGAGAATGATTATGGATCCTATACACCACCTGATAATGAAGAGTAGACATAAAAATCTGTGATATAGGAACAACACCAACTGTCTGGATTTGAACTTTCAAGGCTGAAAGTAAATGAGGATCCAAGATTGACATATTGAAATTTGGAAACGTGGTAATTAAAACTGTGCCTGCATTTAAAGTTGTTTCCACTGTGCCAATACAAGCATGTTGATAATCAGAAAATCTAAAATCTAACAGAGCAATTCTAGATGTGGTTAGTAATCCTTTCCAGGCATGGAATATAAGAGCTAATCTGACAACTCCAAAATGAAGATGAGTAAAACCTTCTCCGAGCCATTGCTGAGGAAGGTGCTCAGGAATATTTATAGTTACCAACTGATCTTTCTGAGTTGCAGGAAGAAGTTGCTGATCAAACCGAGTTGCTTGGACATACTCTTTGACTTGTAGCTTAGAAGGATTAACCTAACTTTTGATTGACTGAGCAAATCTCGATTTAAGTTTTGTAAAAGCATAATATGGATTAAGAATAGGAAGTTTGGTTAAGAGCACTTTATCATCATTATGATGTGAGATTTCATAAAGATGATCTATTTTTTCGGACAAGGATCTTTTAAAAGGAACTGCAAAAGAAGATGAAGGTTGTAAGAATTGATCTGAGGAAGACATAGTTTGAGAGAGTTTTCCTGTTTAAATAAATATGAAATAACCTTTTTCTTTTGGCTTTGATACCAATAAGTACAAAAGAGCTAAAACCATGATAATAAATCAAAACATAAAATTCTTAAGAACAAATATTAAACTAGAGAAGATAAGTCCGAGACTAGCCATTACCTTAGGCACTTCTCCAAGACACTTTATCTCTAATTCAATATTGGATCAAGCTTCTTATCTTTTAGAGATATTATCATGGAATGAACAAGCTTGTTCAAATAGAATCATGATCTGAGAAATAAGTTTTGATATGGAGGATCCTTCCATAGAAGGCAACTATAGAGCATACTTTTAATTCTCTGAGTAGATTATATCATATTTTCCTAAATTGGAAATGGTTTTGAAGGTATTTAGGGCCAATCCAGATCATTTTGTTTTATTTAGTATTTTATTTTTTATCTTATTTATATTTATATGATATGGTGTATAAAGAGATTAATGAGATAAAAAATGAAATATCAAATAAAATAAAATATTTAAATTGATATGACGTAGCTTAAAAATAATGTAGTAAAATGTGATTTTAAGTTCATTGGGAATTTGATAATTATTGTCAATTTATTTTTGATAAAAAAAAATTTCAAACTTGATTTTTTTTTTTTTTAACTAAAGGCAAGAGATTCACTTTCAAATGTGCAGATTATTTTAAAATTCATTATTTAAAATTCATTTTAACAAAATTCATTTTGGTAATTGAGTTGTTAAACACTCACTCTATCTTATTTTTGGTGTTTGTGAATGCCCATGGGCCAATGGGCTGGGTTTTAGAATTTATTAAAGGTAAGTCAATCCGACCCAGCCCATTTCCTATATATATAAAGGTAAGAAATTCACTATCGTTTCTAAAAAAATTAAATTACGTTACATTTTTACCGTTGAAATTATATATTAAAAATTAAAAAAGCATATGAAAAACTCAGTTTTCAGACCTTCCATCATAATATTTTTTAAATTATTAGTTGTTTCTTATTTTTCTTATTTTTTCATTAATTAAGTTACCAATATCTTTATTTTGAAAAGCTTATATGTAGGGAGGAAATTAAGAAATTAATTTTGAATAGATTAATAATTTTTTTTATGTAAAAATTAAATATGAGCTAGTAAAAATATTTTCTATATAAAAATTAAATTTGAATGGGTTAGGTGAATTTTTTTTTATAAATTTATGAAATTTTATTTTAATTCAAATGACTTTTTATTTGTCCATGCTTATATGATTTTAATAATGTACAATTATAAAATATAAGTCAATAAAATAAAATAAAACAAAACAAAACAAGGTTGAAATATGAATTTTTTCAAAAAAATAAATAATATTTTTTTTTCTTATCGAAGAAACTTTAACTTGTATGGTTTCTATGGTAAAGTAAGGTTATGTAACTCAATTAATTAATTAAAAGAAAATAATAATTATTTGGCTAACAGTTAATAAATGATTAAATATTTGCATGATATCATATGGGAAATTAATGATTTAAGCTCTAATTGACTTGTATTTCACCTACCATTTAAAATTTAAAGAATAAATGATAATGTGCCTTTGAATATTAAATTAATTAACGTATAAACTTTTGTATGGAATCCATGTGAACACTGCTGGAATTCGAGGGGTCAGGGATAGTCTTAATCCTTTTAAAATTTATATATATATACTCTTAAAAAATTATATGTATATTTTTAATTAATTTAAAAAATTATATATAATTTATAATATTAAAATTTTTTATTAATTTAATTTTAATTCTTCTAATAATATTAAAATTATATATAAATTTTTAATTAATCATTCTAAAAAATTATATACAATTTATAGCACTAAAATTTTCTATTAATTTAATTTTGACCATTCCTAATAAAATTCCCTAAATGCTCACTGAGTTTGATTCAATAAACAACTAGTTACATATATAATACCTAAATGTTTAAATTTTAATTTATTAACTTGTTCATATTTTATGAATGAACATGAAAGACTATAGTTGTTATGATTTTATAAGAAGAGTTTATGTTTTTTTAATACAATGCAAGCGATCAATATATCTATAGAAGTAATTTAAATTGAAAATCAACATTTAATTAATGATAAAGTATGTTGAATCGTGAATAACATATAATTTTATTTTATTTTTATTAAAGAAAATTAAGTGTTGAATAATGACCCATTTAAATTATTTATAAGTATTATAATCAAGTCAATCTTAATTGTTGATAGTACTGTTTGGTCAATCAATAAATATAACTTTTAGTGGATCTTGACAATTTATCAAGACATTATAAAATTGAGGATTGGTGGCTTGGGTTAGTTGAGAACATGCTGGTTGATGAAACCAAACTTAAATTTGATTAATTACTATTTACCCCATCAAATTTATCAAAATTATTAAAATTATCTCTAGAAAAACTCATTATTTAATTCTTATATTTTAATTTCGTCAGACAAATTGATCATTTAGTTCAATTTTTTATAATTTTTTTTAAAAAATTAAAATAAAAAAAAAAACTTTTTATACCTAAAAAATCATTCTTTTATTTTTTTTTTAAATTATGAATATTATTCTAAAATAAAACTCATAATTTCACTTTTTCTATGAATAAACCTATAACTACAAAACATTCTTATAAAAATAGAGTTTAAAAAATTCTTATTAAATAATAGAAAATTTAAAAATTAATTACTATTTAAGTCATGAAATTTATCAAAATTAGAGAAGTGATCCTTTTAAGTAAATAGCATTTTAATTATTTTATAGATATTTAACGATAAAAATAAACAGAATGATCAATTCATATAACGAAATAAAAAAATAAAAATTAAATAACAAATTTATCAAAATATAGAAATTATTTCGTGAAATTTTGATAAATTTCAAGAACTAAATAGTAAGTAATCCATTTAAATTTTTAATTCAATAAAATTTAGTTTAATTTGACTATTAATCTTATAATTTTTTAAATGAAACTTTAACCGACTCGAATTTTAAATCTCACAATTCAAAAAATATATATATTTAAATATAATTAATAAAAAAATATTAGATAAAATAAAAATATATTTTTACTATTTATATAAAATAAAATTTTATATAATTAAAATAAAAATGTATTCATATAAACTTATTTTTATATAAATATCATAAATATGCTATCATTTTTCTTAATAATTACTCGAGTGAATCATCATCAACATCAAGAGTAATTTAAAAAAATATATATATGAGGTTTTTGTAATTCAATTTTTGATATTTTTAAACTCTGTTTAAACAAAAAATTAAAATTTTAAAATTGTCATTATAAAAACTATAATATAAAAAATATTGCCACATCAGCTGCACTGTAGATGAGATGGCAAATCCTAATATGAAAGGTCCCATAATAGTTTGCCAACTCAGCCTTAAATATTACCTACCAAATAAAAATTATTAATAATAAAATATATTCAATATTACCTAAGAATTTATCATCAACAATTAAAAAAAATGATAAAATATTATTTAATTCATAAGATATAATAAAACTAACACTTAAATTTCTGCACTTTTAACAAGTAGCTATTAGATCAATGATATTCCATTTCGTCACAATAATTAATCATTCCGTCTGTTTTTTTTTTTCAAATTTTCCCTTAAAAAATTTAAAATTAAATAAAAAATAAATTAAAGTAAATTATTTTTTCAAAATATCTTCATATTCAACCTTTATATTTTTTCTTTCATTTTCTTTTTCTTTTTTTCTTTTTTTTTTTTTTTCATTTTCTTCCTATTTTCCTTTATAAAAAATTCATATTCAGATTTTTTTTTGTTTTTTCTTTATCTTGCGATGTTTTTTTTCTTCTTTTTCTTGTGCTTAATTAATAAATTAATTAATTATATAAATTTTTAATTTGTTGAAATTTAAAAAAATAAAATTTATATGTAGATATTGTGATTATTGAAATTATACAGAGAAATGAACATTTGATTATAAAGAAAAGTGAAAAAAATTTGAAATAAATTTTAATGAAATGGTATGAAAAAAAAAATTGATAAAAAATTAAGAATATTTAATATTTTTAATGATATTTAAATGTTAAATAGATAAAATAATTAATTATTATGATAAAATTAAATATAAAGAATCTACTAATTATTTTTTTAACATACAGTCATTCAAATATTAAAATTCAATGAATATCAACACCAACACCACCTAATATTTTACCCATAAAAAAAAAAGTGGTCAAGTCAGATGTGCCCAGGGACAAGATTGTATTTCTCTGTCCTCACCGTTTGGACACGGTAAGCAACTTACCCACAGCCTTCGCCACCAATAAATCTCCCATTTTTCCCCATCTTTTTCATATCACCATTTGCATCTAACTACCTACTCTCTCTCTTATTCTCTACAAAACCCACATCTTTGATTTTTCTGGGTCATCTTCGTTTTCTCAGGATTTCAATTACAAGGTATTTTTTTTTGTACAATTTCTTACATTTGCTTTCGCATTTCTATGTGTTTTGTTTGAATTTTTTTGGTATGTTATTAATCTCAATCTTTTTTGCTTTGAGATCATCATATCGAGATTTAATTGATAATATTCCCGGAATGTTTCTGGGATTTTGTTGATCTGTTTTTTTTACTGCTTTGATATTGGTATTTGCGATTTACATGTTTCTGCACGATCTTGCTGGTCAATCTGGTATCCTGGTGTGTGTTAGATAACAATATATTTTGATTGATGAGTTTAAGAGATTTCATGTTAGATTCTTGTTGAATTGCTTCACATGTTTTTTTTTTTGTTTCCATTTATGTGATTCGATTGCTTGGAGCTTTATTTAACTATTTGTTTTATTAGGAATAATGGCATATTCTTATGTATGTTTAAACTTGAGATTCTATTTTGATTTAATTTTTTTTTATGAATATAGTATTGAAAGTCGATTGTAATTGGGTACTTGATTACTTTTCTTTTCTTTTCCTGTCTTGCATTGGTGCTCAATATATGCGTCTGTATCATTAAGTTGTTCGATTGAATCTAACTGAACAGAGTTAATCCACCAATTCCCACAAATTTATATCAACAGCTTCATGTTATGTGAAAGCTTTGCATGGCTAAATGCGAGAAGGTTTGTTATTTTGTCAGTAGGGGCGGATGTAGAATTTTTGGGAATGGAGGGCACCCCTCACATCTAGGGAAGGATGCAAAACTTTTAGGAAGAAACACTTTGAACAAGAGACTAAAAAATTAATTTTTCAAAATAGAAGAACTATTTTATTAATTTTAGTAAATTTAAGGCATTGAATAATAATTTATCATTAGTTTTTTAAAATAAAAAATTATTTATTAATTTTATAAATTTTAAGAACCAAATGATAATTTTCTATTAAAAAATTTTAAAAATTAAGGGGCGGCACGTGCCGCTCCTTGCCTCTTAATAGATCCGCCATTGAGTGTAAGACTATGGGATGGGTTTTTTCTTCTGCTAATAGGCTTCCATCTTACCTCTGCTGTGGTGGGAGGGGGTGATCTCAAATCTTTTAAAGATTTCTTATTTATCCTGTCCACGAGACTATCATGGTTTCTTTTTCTACTTTTCTCCCTCCTGACTTTGGTATTTTTATGTCATTACTAACTTTATCAGAAATAGCTCATAAGGAATAAACATTTCTTTGTAAGGACTCTTTTATTGTAAAATCTCCATGCATGTGACGAAAGGCTTTTTTTTTTTTAATAAAAATTGATTCATAATAAAAACAGAAACTTCTGGTGGTATGTTGAGCCTATGGCAACCATTCCTCGATGGGGGCAGATGGGATGGGTAACCAAACAGGCACCATGACAGCCAGTTAAAATTCTGGAATTAGTGGACAATAAAGCTATTCATCATTGTTTTTTTATGAGTGATTTTTTTTTTTAAGGTCTGTTTCCTTGTAATATGTTCTGTTGCTGAATCTGGTGAAGTTTCCACTACAGTTTCCTTTATTCTTGCATTCTTTGTTATTTGAGAGAACTTGAAAACATTTATAGTTCAAGAATTCAGAAAATTTTCCTATTAGGTCCTTGTATCACTTGTGACTTATGCATGGTTTTTTGGAAGTATATCTGATTGAAGATCTTATTGGGCAGGACAAAGTATGGCTGCACCCCCACAACCAACAAGAATAGGCCTTGCTGGTCTAGCTGTTATGGGCCAGAATCTGGCCCTCAATATTGCAGAAAAAGGCTTCCCCATTTCTGTTTATAATCGAACTACCTCCAAAGTTGATGAGACTGTTGAAAGAGCTAAAAGGGAGGGAGATCTTCCTTTATATGGCTTCCACGATCCTGAAGCTTTTGTTCAGTCAATCCAAAAGCCTCGGGTGATAATTATGCTTGTTAAGGCTGGGGCACCTGTTGACCAAACCATAAAGACTCTCTCTGCCTACATGGAGAAAGGTGATTGTATCATTGATGGTGGGAATGAGTGGTATGAGAACACTGAGAGGAGAGAAAAGGCCATGGCTGAGTTGGGTTTGCTCTATCTTGGAATGGGAGTTTCAGGTGGTGAAGAAGGGGCGAGGAATGGCCCTTCTTTGATGCCTGGAGGTTCTTTTGTGGCCTACAAGTACATTGAAGACATTCTTCTTAAAGTGGCAGCTCAAGTTCCTGACAGTGGCCCCTGTGTGACTTATATTGGAAAAGGTGGATCTGGTAATTTTGTCAAGATGGTGCATAATGGAATTGAATATGGTGATATGCAGTTGATTGCAGAGGCCTATGATGTACTAAAATCAGTTGGAAAGTTGTCCAATCAGGAACTACAAAGCGTATTCTCTAAATGGAACAAGGGTGAGCTTCTGAGCTTCTTGATTGAGATCACTGCAGATATATTTGGAATCAAAGATGACAAGGGAGATGGACATCTGGTTGACAAGGTTTTGGACAAAACTGGAATGAAGGGTACAGGTAAATGGACTGTACAGCAAGCTGCTGATCTATCAGTTGCAGCTCCTACGATTGCATCTTCTTTGGATGCAAGATTCCTCAGTGGTTTGAAGGAGGAACGAGTTAAAGCTGCTAAAGTCTTCAAAGCAGGTGGTTTTGGAGATGTTTTGACGGATCAAGTTGTGGACAAGGAGAAGTTGATTGATGATGTGAGACAAGCTCTTTATGCATCCAAGATTTGCAGTTATGCACAGGGGATGAATTTGATTCGTGCAAAGAGTATTGAGAAAGGATGGGACTTGAAGTTGGGAGAACTGGCTAGGATTTGGAAGGGAGGCTGCATTATCCGAGCTGTGTTTTTAGACAGAATCAAGAAGGCATATGATAGGAATGCTGATCTGGCTAACCTTCTAGTTGATCCAGAGTTTGCAAAGGAAATCATTGATCGTCAATCTGCCTGGCGGAGGGTTGTATGTCTTGCTATCAACTCTGGTATTAGCACTCCTGGTATGTCTTCTAGTCTTGCTTATTTTGACTCTTATCGAAGGGAAAGGTTGCCAGCTAATTTGGTCCAAGCTCAAAGAGATTATTTTGGTGCTCATACATATGAAAGGGTTGATGTTGAAGGATCTTTCCATACTGAATGGTTCAAGATTGCAAGACGGTTGAAGAATTAACCAATCTTGCCATGGTACCTTGCTTAATAACATCTCAATAAGCATAATAATTTCTTCTCTGAGCTCTATGCTGGGTAGAAGTTGCACAAATCCTCTTTGGTCAAAATTTGTCTCAATTAAATTCACCGGTTCCAGTTTATAACTAGACTGTCTTCTGTATTTTGTGGCTGTGTTATGGCTGTTCCACTGCTTTTACTTTCTGTTAAGATTTGTACCGTTGAAATTGATGGCTCTTTTTTAGTTCAAGGGGACACTCTGTAGCCGCTTTGCGGTGTAGTATTTTGAAAATGTTTGAGCAACAAAATTTTCTCATTTTACGGCTTTTTTTCTTCTGCTCTTTACATAATTGGTTGTGGGGTTGTCTGAGGTAAAGGAAGATTTAGGAATCATCCTTGTTTGGGAGAGTCATGGTAATTGACATGGTTTTGGGAAGTCTAGTTCTAAATCCTAAATCTCAAAAATCTACCCAAACCCTCCAATTTGTGAATTGAGATGGCTTGACCTTGAACAGATACGTAATTCACTTTACTCTCCTTTCTCTTCCCTTACCTTTTAGAAAAATTACCTTATCTTATCCCCTTCGAACATTGGACATCCTGTAGTTGTTGGTTTATAGACTTCCTTCTGGCATCACATTAGTTGACTTCTTTTAGCTGTTTCATGTTCTGCCTTGTTTTATATCATGTGCTAGATTGTATTTTTGTTGGTTTGTGTATAATTATTAAAATAATCTCACATTGATTGGAAATAAAAAATATAAGTGCTTAATATATGGTAAGTGTCTATTACCTAATTAAATAGTTCTAACTTTTTAATAATAATAGTATCTAATATTTCAATTTGTGTTGTGTGTATATTTGTGTTCTTAATACTCTTCATTTATATAAAAATTAAAAATTTAATATGGTATTAGAGTAGGTTTAGCCCGGTTTATTGATTTTCCGATCTAGATGTCTTTTCTTAGCGAGTCCGGTGTTGCCGCTGCATTTTAAATATTAGTTTAAGTGACAATTGAATGCTCATTCCCAATTGTCATTGAGGAGATTATTAAGATAATCTCACATTGATTGAAAATAAAAAATATAAGTGTTTAATTTATGATGAGAGTCTATCATCTAATTAATTAATTCTAGTTTTTTAGTAATGATAATACTCAATATTACAATTTGTGTTGTGTGTATGTTTGTGTTTTTAATACCCTCCATTCATATAAAAATTAAAAATTTAACAATAATCAATCTAGGGAAATACACCATATATATGCACAAAACCAATATTAACACTGTATTGGGATATGCACATGTGGTCAGGATCATAAAGCCTAAACAGACAACTCCTTCAAAGTTTAAACATACTGTCTTATTCTTAAAACAACAAATATTATTTTGTGTGCGCCAAAATTTGGATTCAAAATGAAAAGGGAAGTTTTAAGGGGAGTGGAATTTGGGGTCACAATTCAACTTCTGGAGCTTGAAGTTATCAAGCTCAGTTTCTCTATCTATTGTTTTTGTGGAAATGGAAATTATTTGTCCATGGATTTATGACAGAGGACTTTTATACAAGGAGAGCTAAAGACTAGTCTAAACTGGTGAGAACAGAGTATATGCCAGTACTCGGTAGAAAAATGGGAGACAAACGAATTATATTATATTTTCTCTAACATGAAGTTAAAGTCCTTTTCTCCTGTTACCCTAGTTTTTGTTTATGGAAAAAGCTGATTATATTACTTGAAATCCTTGCACTCAAAGTTTAGTCTTTAATGTTAGCCTTATTGCCATCAAGAAGCTAAAAAGTTGAACGAATCAACAATTTTACCTCTGAAGAAGTAAATCTCTCTTTAACTTTGTATATTTTTTTCTTCTTGTTCTTGTCTGTCTATAATAAAGCATGCTCAGTTGTTTTATTGTTTTCTTTTTGTTTTCACTAGGAAAAGAAATACAGGTTTCCTATTGTGTGTTTTCTATTATCTAATCAACAATTCTAGAAATTATAATGTGTGGTATAATGATTATTTATTATTTTGATGTACAGCCCATACTTCGTAGTTGCCTAGCTGTTACTTGCACTTGTTTAACTAATATTCTGTCACTAGGAATGTCTATGTTGCTCCTTATGGTTGTCATTTGTCTTTCTGTGTTGATCTATATTCTTTCCAGCATGAAATACTCTGCTGGAATACTCTGTTGATTCATCGCACACGCACACGAGACACAGGCACATCATACACCGAGAATTATTATGCTTTTTCTGGAAAAAAAGGTATTATTTTTTTTTAACTTGATGTTAAATAATTATATCCATAAAACCGAAATATCCACATAAACCATGTTGCCATTTTCTTTTTATGCTGATCTTTTTTGTTCTTTGGATCTTTTTTATCTTTCCAGCAGAGCACACATTGTTGGTTGATACTACTTGATTCACTCAAACATGGCACATGAACAAATAAAATGCATTATCATTAAGGAGTTTGTGCGGTAGGTATAATTTTTTCTGTACCAGATGTGACCTTCTAACTAATTGCTTCTGATAATATATTACACGACTAGCTATATTCCAGGTTCCAGCTGCAATGTCAAGAATCAGGTATTGATACAAACTGGCAGGATTAAAGTCAATGACAGCACATAAATTTCTAGACTATATTGTGTACTGATTTGATAAATCTGTTACTTGGATGCCTCTAAATTGGTTTCAACAATACAATGAATGTCTGGAAACTTAAAAATATTTCGTAAAAATGAATGGAATGTGTTTCAGGTTTCAGCTCATGAAGTAAATATATATAGTAAAGAAAATGCATGTTTTCTTCTGTTTGCGCTATGAAGTTAACGAACCTTGCACAATTTAAATGAGACTATTTGCTGTATTTTCTGTTAGTAGTAAACCTTCTGTTGTTTTCAGCGCCGTTTCCATCGTTCTTCTTTTCCTTTTTGTTTAGTTTTGTAGCTGAAGAACAATGGTTGAAATTGCTGTGGTTATCGTGCTTAAAACTTGCTGCTCCACTGCTACCTCGACCACGCTCTTGTTTATATGGACGATGGGGACCAGAGGAGGCATCCGAAGTCATTGAGTCATCACTGTCTGGTTCATTGTCGTTGTTGTCATCATCGTAATTTCCATCTTTGGCAATAGTGTTGTGATCATTTTCGTAAGTAACATGGTCACTGCACTCATTGTCATCTTCTTGCATTGGAGAGGCAATGTACATTGTCCACCCAGATTCACTGCTGCTACAGCCTTCTTTGCTGAAATGGTGTTTTGATGGATCCATTAGTGAAGGTAAAGAGAGTTTAAGGAGCTGTTCCTTGGCGGGGGGGAATGATGCTATTGTATTGATTCCCCAGAAGGCTACAATAAGCAGAGAGGAGACTTTTTTTTATTTTTGTCAGAGTTTGAGAACTGTATAATAAGGAGAGCAAGAACGATCTTTCACATCCGGATATTATCCTATTTATGCTAATACTACCTTTGCTTAAACAAAGTATAATACAGCTTATCATAACCAATTAGAAGTGCAAGGAAATATATAAAACAGAAAGAACCTTAAAAGCAAAAGAAAAAAAAAATGTTCTATCTTAGTCTTTAATTAACAGGAAAAAAAAAGGTACTTCAACAAACTTGAATTATTAAAATATTCATCTTGAAGACTTAAATTAAATGTAACTTTAAATTGCCACTAGGCATTAATGGAGATAGCAAAAGGCCAACCCTAAATTAGAGCAATCTAATCAACTTCAATGCCTAATAAGTTAGAATTCGAAATTTGAGCATAACCCACTTCTTTTTTTTTTTTTTTTTTTTATCTCAACTCGAATTGAGGGAAAATCTAATTATCTAAAAACATCACTTTGATGCTTTTAAAAAACTCAATTAAAGCATCAATGCTTCGAGCGGTAATGAACTTATTTTTTTAAGTAAGATTTTGAATTTGAATCTTATGAATAAAGAAAATATAATTTTTTTTTTTTTTTATCTATTATGGATCCTATTTGACTCAAATTCAAAATTGGTCGGAATATATATATATATATATATATATATTTCTAGAAAATGTAATCTGTGTCTTGCAACAAGAATTACAGAAAAACCCATTCCTGAATCTTGGAAGAATATTGAACCCATGACCATAAACCATGTTAGAGCCTCCCCACTTCTTGCTTATCTTTCAAAGCCTTTATTTCTCTGTATTGTCAGAAACATAGGTCAGCTTTTGTGGACAAAAAGTGCAGAGAAGCCAACTGGTAAATTTGATTTTTGAGGATTAATAATTGTTGCAAAATGGAGACTGCCAAACTTCTGCTGGCTTTTGTTCTCTTCTTTCCCTTGTTGTTTGCTGTCTTATGTAATACTATAAAGCTGGCTTATGTCTTTTAGTTAACTGGGATCACAATGTGTTAATTTTTTTTTTTCAGATTTAACTTTTACTGGATTTTAAACTTTGTTGGAATAAGGGAGCCCACATAATTAGAAAATCACTATATTAGATTTTGGTGAGAGACAAGTCCATAGACTTAACATGGCATTTTATTTCAAAACTTTTAATACATTGAATTTATCAGTAATTTCTATATATATTTCTCTCTTTAATCCTATATATTTTCAATATGAATTTTATATATTTAAAATCCTAACAATACCCTTAAGTGTAAATTTTTATATTAGATTTGAACTCCCCGTCCCCTCAAATGTAAACTTTCACATTGGGTTTGAACGTCTTCTTAAGCAAAAATTTTGAATATTTAAGGTAAAAAGTCTTAATACTCCATCAGTTAGGACCGTACAGAAGTTAATAATTTGTTCTTTCATGTAGAGAGTACAATACATAAAACCTGAATACCGTACATTTCTCATCCCTGTTGAGCCAACGGCTCTGATACCATTTATTGGGATCCGGTAAAGAATCTCAATACTCTCTAGTTGGGAGCGCATTGGGAGTCAACAACTTACTCTTTCATGTGAATAGTGCAATCTATGAGACCTGAAAACTGTACAATACTCGTTCACGTGAGCTAACAGATCTGATATCAAATGTTAAGATTTGGAAGCCCACTTAATTGAGTGATCATTATAATAAGTTTTAATGAGAGACACACTCATGAGTTTGATACTAAATTTCAATAAAAATCTTAAAATATTAAGTTCATAAGTCATTATATATATGTCTCTCCTAAATTTCATATATTTTTAACGTGTGACTCCACACATTTAAAATCTTAACAAACTTAATATCTTATAGTTGTGAAAATAATTTCAATATCACATTCCACAAATATAAAAAAATGCGGTATTATATCATATTTGTTATTATATTATATAATACAATGTGGTATTGTATTATGTTTGTTGGTAATCATAATTTAAAATACGAGAGTAAATGCTATTTGAAATAATATCAATTCAGCATTTGTTCTATTTTTAAATTCCAAATATTTACTTATATATACTTAATTATTATAATAATAATACATAAATCAAATTTAGGTATGGATATTTTTCACTAAAAAAATTGAAATATAATTAAAAATGAATATTTTTTTTTATTACACTAGTCTATTAATTGAGCATATGAAAGTAAATATATACAACCAGTGTTATTTTTTTTCAATTTTTTTTTTTATATTGGAATTGTAGGGGAAAATTTGAGAGCAATTGATTTTTCCACAAAATCTTATTAAAGGTGTCTAATTTTTTGAAATATGAAGACATATATATATATATATATCTAATTGATGAGGATCTCTAATTTAAAGAGAATTATTATGTGCATTTGGAGTAACATGTCTATATTATAACAGGGATGAGTATTGTCGAGATGAAAATATTATAATAAATTTTTGATCATATTAAAATAGATAAATATATAATAAAAAAAATTAAATAAAAAATTAGGGTAGTATCTATTGAGAATAAAATAAGAGAATAGAAATTAAAGTCATGTAAGATAGAAATTTAGGAAGACCCTAACTAAAAAAATTGAACATATTATAATATAAAAAAAAAAAAAAAAATTTAAACTAATATATATATGAAAAGAGTTCAATATGATACAGAGTCATTATAATTGTTAAAAGGATGTAAATTAAAATTATTTAAAAATAAAAATAAAAAATTCATATAATTAAACATAATTAATTTTAAGATTAAAACTAAGTTGAATTGTATTGTTATTATTTCTTATGCCATACCTTCAAATTTATAAATGCAACTTGTTTTGAATTTATCCATGAGAAGAGATGATAAAATCTATTATATCTGTATTAAAACTGAAACGTATATAACACTTATCAAATGTTGATATTATTTTTTTTTATAAATTTTTAAAATTTTTAAATAATTTAAAATAAGGAATAAATGTGAAGTAATTAGTAAAATATTTAATATAAAAATTTTAGAATTTTAGAATTTATTTTTTTTATAAAATAACTTTATTACAATAAATTAAGTGGAGAAAAAATAAATAACAATAAAATTTAGCCCTTTGAATTTCTCAAGTAAGTGTTGTTTGGGATAAAATTACCCAGATTCTTCTGAATCATCCACAGAAATTTTTTAACCCAAATCTAATATGAATCTATGGTGAAATCCATAAAAAGCACAGAGTTTGAGAAATGAATATTCTGGGTGAATTGCTAAGCGTTGATAAAAGATATTAAAATATACAATCATCACTATCTATTTGCATTTACTAACATTTACAAGCAACTTCAAGGAACAACTTTTCTTCTGAAATGAACTTTTACAAAAGTAATTATATAATGGTGTTCACATTGACTACAATTGGGTATGTTTTGATCTTCAATATCAATATTTAAAATTCATTTTGAAAGAAAATATTATTTTTTAATAATTAAATTTTTTTAAAATATTTGATATTTTAAAAAATTCAATTAAAAAATAAATTTAAATGTTTTCAATTGAAAAAATTTTAAGTATTATTTAGTTACTTATTAAAAATAAATTTTATAATTAGATTTTTGAGAATTAATATATAAGCTATTTTATTTATATATAGTCATCTTATTATATCTTATTAGTAGTGTGACTTCACCGAGAACTAGGGGTGAAAGTTAAATTGATTCAACCGATTAAATCAAATTAAATTAATCAAATCAAATTGAAATTGATGATTTCATAATTTATTTGATTTGTTTTAATTTAATATAGAGTAAATCGAAAGTTTGATTTGATTTACGGTTTAAATATTTTTTTTCTTCGATTTCAAACTAAACCAAACTGAAGATATATATATATATATATATATATATATATATATATATATATATATATATATATATATATTATTATAATTATTATAAAAATATATATTTGATTTTTTTTTATATGAAACCACATATTTTTTAAT